>JABXWE010016380.1:0-17884 GCA_014611495.1 Limonius californicus | reverse complement strand
AAACATTGCATTATTCTTAAAATATAGTTCGTAATAAAAATCAAAAAGTTTCACCAAATTTCAATCTAAATATATCATTAACGTAGGTTGATTTTAGCCTACACTACATTGACAATTTTTTATTACAAGTTCATATCAACTTTTTCATCACTTTTCAGTCCTAATCTTATATATGATTACTAATTAATTTAACTACGATGACAATAGAAAACTTTTATTTTTAGCTAATTTTAGGATACTTTCGTAGGCTCTACTGAGTTAAAATAATAAGTTAATCTACCGAAAATACGATCAGAAATCTAGCTTTACAATTGACTAACTAATACTAATATAAATAGAAGTTATCCTTTATAGGCATATTTTAAGATAATCAAAATTACTTTCAAAAATTAATTATTAAATATTATTATGTTTTAATAATCTTTCCACTAAATACATACTTGAAATTTAATTTAAAGAAAATGTAGCAATTAAGATATTTATATCACATATTAACATGTTTGAAGACGATACCGGCAAGGTCGATACAAATAATAGGCCAAGGTATGCTACTCGGCTTGGTTAATCAACCACGCGAAACGGAACTGATAGTGGTAAAGTTCAGTTTCTGTTTTACGCTAAAAAGGAAACAATAGCGCTATGCGTTTTACGTAAATTGAATTCTGTATACGAATTCGAAAATATATCAAAAAACGGAAACTAAATGACTGTTTAGTAATTTAGAACTTGAGAAACTTGAATGGATGTGTTAGGCTCAGATGCCGAATAGCCCAATTCCCGAAATAAATGCTCAGTTCGAGAACTGTGTAAATGAAAACACGCAATTGCCAAACTTCGGCAAATGAGCAGGCAATTTTAAGTAATTCCTAAACTGTATACTTTTCACATCTGATCAATTTCATTTGCACAGATCGAGAATTGTACACTTTATAAATGATCAATTCGAGCATTGTACTAATAAAATTACCCTGCGGTCTGCAACCTGCGATCTGCGACCTGCTACCTGCGCTCTGTGATCCGCGACCTGCAACTTGCAACCTGCGATCTGCGAGCTGCGACCTTCAATTTGCAACCTGCTACCTGTGATCTGCGACCTGCTACCTGCGACCTGCAACCTGTAATCTGCGACCTGTGATTTGTGACTTGCGATCTACGACCTGCTACCTGCGCTCTCTGATCCGCGACCTGCAACCTGCAACTTGCGATCTGTGAGCTGCGACCTGCAATTTGCAACCTGCTACCTGTGATCTGCGACTTGCTTCCTGCGACCTGCAACCTGTAATCTGCGACCTGTGAATTGCGACCTGTGAATTCTGATCTGTGACCTGCAATTTAAACCTGCGACCTGTGATTTGTGACTTGCGATTTGCGACCTGCTACCTGAGCTCTATGATCCGCGATCTGCAACCTGCAACCTACAACCTGCAACCTGCAACCTGCAACCTGCGATCTGCCACCTGCAATTCGCAACCTGTTTCCTGCGACCTGCCACCTGTAATCTGCGACCTGCGATTTGTGATTTGCGATCTGCGACCTGCTACCTGAGCTCTGTGATCCGCGATCTGCAACCTGCAACCTGCGATCTGCGACCTGCAATTCGTAACCTGTGACCAATGATCTGCGATCTGCTAACTGATTACATCGTAGCTTTGTTCATCAAATGGTCATATGTCAAATTTGATAGGAAAATTTCGATAAATAATGTGTTTTATAATATTATACATATATCCGAAATTAAGAATACGTTAATATATCGTAGATTAATTCTCCTTAATTTTCAAAAATATTTAAACATAACTTCTTGTGCGCAAAATGCAACATGAAGTGTCGTACAAACACACAAAGACTTATTTCTTACTTCTTAGAACTTGAGTAGTTGATTAAAGTTGAACGTACATTAGTTACGTGATTTCATAAGTTTCGAAAAAACTCCTAAAACCAAATATGGAAACACATCAGAGAGGAGGAGGAGGAAGAGGAGGAGGCTAGCTTGCTCAGCAGTTGAAACCTGTGCTTTTAACGCTGCGGTTCTAAAGATTGGATGGCGGCTAGGGAAAGAGCCTCTCTTCGTTTGTCACCCATTTATAATAACTAAAAAATTAGTATTAGGGTTTTATTATGTCTTTCTTTAATCCAAAAAACGGGAGACCGTCATATTAATATCATTCCTCGAACAGTCATTCTGGTTTATAATACAACACCTTTAAAAACAAACTATTACATATTATTAGGATTTATACCATTCTTACAATAAATGAAAAACCTTCTATAATGTAATTGCTAACTGAACTCGTAGGTTTCAGGCCACGCAGTTACCGGTAGCTTATGTAAAAAAAGGGTGGTCTAACAACATAATATTTTCTTCTCGTTGAAAATAATTTACTTTTTCTAATAGAACACCATGTACATTTTTGTATTGTTTTATTAATTTTATACTTTCTTTTTTATTAAACCGCGGTGTAGATTCTCTCAATGTTTAATTCTTCTGATGTTGCTTCCTTGTTTTTACTATATTTGCGTCTTATTGTCCTCTACATTGTCTATTTTACTAGATCATGCTGTACATTGTACAATGTATCTGAATTCTTCTGACTGTCTTTTTCTAGTAGGACATTCGCTCCAGTATTCCCTAAAATTTATTATTTGGGGGTTCTACGAAGCAACTGGTTGGTTTAAAATCTTGATAGTTATGCTACGTTATGTAAACAATATTAAATCGTATCATATCAATGAAATAGTTGTTTCTAAATTAAATTCGAAATGAATTTTCGTTATATAAATCATTATTGTTAATTGTTCCACTAATTATCATGATTCTACTAACAAATAAATAAACCTTCTGCAAGTTCGGTTTAGGATAAAGTGTTGAAGTGAATTCCATATGCAGCAATCTCCAGGCATGTGTCGTAGAGCAAATTGTTTTGAATTCATACGAAAAATATGGTAGGTCGATACACATAAATACTGTCGAATATGTGACTTATTTGGTTGACGCCTAAAGTCTTATCTTGTACCGTTATGAGGTTTGGGATACCAAAAAAGTTAAAACAGCTGTTATTTATTTTGCTTCTTGCCAAGACAACATACATATAATGGTATAACGCACGGCTAATTTCTATTTTTGTGTTCGCAACCTATATTTTACACAAACTTAAATTAAACATTATTATATAGTGTTTACATCTTTTGCGTATTAAAAAATCAAAATCATTCTCGTAAATGAACGTCGTCAATTAGTGGCCTATTATTCGAACTTGGTGAAACTAATTTACTGCACTACTCTATAATTTATTAACAGAGTTCCTGTACAAAAATCGAATACCGGCACCTTAATGAAGCCATCAAATGTAATAAACTAGCCTGTTCTGAAAAATAATATTTCAATTAAAGTGTTACGCTAAACAATTGTTGTCCACGAAGCCTTCATTACAACAGTTCCCATAGCAGGCGACCTTGGATTGACGTCAAAGCTCTTGAACCAAACTTCACGGCAGATGCACGCAAATAACAGTTTGATACAGGACAAAAATGTATCCCATTAGTGATATTGCTTCTGTTAATTACATGTCGCCGCTTGAATACCTCATAACATGTTTGCTAGATTCGAAAATATTAGGAAATGGTTACACGAAATGTTACAATAATTCCTTGACATGACAATTAAAATGCTTTGAAAGAGACTTTTTAATAAACAGTTTATTAACCAGTTGTTATGCAATTGTAAATCTGGTATTAACAAATCGGTACTTAGTAGATATCTATCAAACACTACACGCTCTCTACAGGATAAGTCTGATTTATATGGACAACATTCATTTATTGTTATTATTATTATAAGCTCCTCCTTCTGTTTATATCTTTGCTGGTTTGTATGCAATTATTGCCGTTCTTTCGTCTTGCTGTCCTCTTTGTGCGCTTGGGTTAATGCCTTCCCGTTACGTGTTTTACGACCACTACTTTTAGTTTTATTTTTATGATGTTTCTTATCATTTCATTTTCAGTCATTGGTAGTTTTCTAGGACCACTTTCATTTATGAATTGTCTTCCGCGACCAGAACTTCTGCCACACTTGTGTTGTTCTTCTTCGTAATTCATTGTTTTATTTACTAGATATATTGCTTCATCTCCTTGCCCTTCGATACTTTGTTGTCTTTTATTGTATAATTATGGATGTCATCTGTAATATTCTTTATGATTTTTTTTGTGTTAGTCTAGCTGCTTTTTTCCCGAGAAGCATTATATTCTTAACCAGATTTTAAATATGTCAAGTAATTACTTTATAGTATAAAATAGTTTTCACGTTCAACAAATACGTCTATGATGGAAATTTTTAAAATGGTGTAAAAGTTGATAGAATTTGGAAATATTCTATGAAAACTGCCTGGAAAATTCTGCAAAGACTTACCAAATCCAGCAAATGTACGGGTGCGTTTACTCGAAAATGGTAATGCCCTTAAAACATGGCGATCGGCCTACAAAAGTTAGAATGAAGTTGTTGCAGCAAAGACTGAAATAATGGATATCGAGTCACGCACTTATTTAAATTCGCCATTTATAGCAACCAAGAAACCACACTGTGCAAATATGTCTTGAGATGTTACACAAAGTGTTTAAGCACGATCGAGAAGCATTCCAAAAATGATTTTTTGGTGACCTTGGTTTTATAATTACGGTTATGTTAATTCAGGAAATTTTAGTATATAATCTGCCTAAAAGTCTGTTTTTTTGTTCACACATATCTGCATTCTGAAACAGTTGGTGTAAGTACAGACGATAAATTGGTTTAATAAGTTTGATAACGCTATTAAAGCGGAATACTATCGTGAAGAAATTTGACAACATTTAATACGAACGTCTAGTGTCAGCAGGACACGGCCAGACCTCACTGTACACCCAAAAGTTTGGAGTTAATAAGAGAATTCCTGATCAGCAAGATATATAAAAATGTACTTTAATATTTTAACATTTTACTCAAAATTTAGGTAAATTAAGGCAGCCAATTACCGAGATATTTGAAGAAATAAATAACATGCTCAAATTTTTAGTCAATGCACTGAACTAGTGTCAGACGAAGAGTTGAGAAATGAATTGAAGCAGATGGTGGACATTTTGATGATCTTTGAAAACGGGATTATGAAAATTGCTAATTAATAAAATAAGTTGAAATAAACAGGTAACCCGTTTAACAAAAAGTTTGTGGGTTGCCCAACTTACGCCTTACCCTACCAATTCATAGAAAACATACGTTTATGAAGTCATGGCCAACTCAAACCTGTTGAATTTTTGAAAATCCGTTATATTAGTTTTATTATTGTTAATTTTAGGATCAATAGTTTTTCATACACAGTTTAACGTTTTCAGCAATTTTTATTTCATTTTTTCTCTTTTTCCGATGTCGTTTTATGCTTCTCCTCACTCGCTCTGAACTTTTTTTCCTCTAGCGGTGTTCGTGATTTCTTTTATTCTTTGTCTTTGTGTTTGTTCATGCCTCGTTGTGTGCAAACTTCTTCTGAGCCTACATAGTATTATTTTTCTCTGCGGGATTTCGTTTAGTTATCCTTGTTGTTTCTTAGTTTGGGTACTATTTTTGGATATATTTCTCTTATTTGTTTGTGCTTCTCCACATATAACTCTTTCGCTTTTACTTCGTAAACTATTATTATTATACTTTATAATAGCATGTTTCCCTTAGTGTCGGACTTCTTTCATGCGTTTTTTTAGTAATCGTAATAAGCAAATTGTGTACTTTCATTAGTGAGTCATCGTCTGTTTAGACTGTTGATTATGTTAATCCTTTATTTTTACTGATAATGGCAGAATCATTATTTTCTCTGGATAACTGGTCAACTTAATTGGCCTGTTTTCTTGGTTTGGCTTTATTTTGTATAGCCAGTCCACTTCTTCCTCCTGTAATTCCATTTGCAGTTTCACTCGCATGAAGTTTCCTATTACATTCTTCAGTTCGAAATGTTTTATTCATAATGTGTTCTTAAACTCTGGATAATAGCTTTTCTTGCACTGTTCTCTCTCCCTCTGTGTATGTGTGTGTGTGTGTGTGTGTGTGTACAGCGGTTAGTGTTAACTTCGGATTTTTGAAATGTTGAAATTGAATGCTTCTACTTAAAATACATTTGAACAGCTAAATAATAAAATTCAAAAATATTAAGATTTTAGTATTTCTTGCAAATTAGGCTACCTATATTTGTTTACCCTACCCAATAGTAGAACCCTCAGTCGGTTTCATTACTATTTCATTGTGTTCCTTGAATTGTATCTGCATAAACAAGATATATTAACGTGCAGTTAGAAAAATTGACTTTGTGCAGCTTCTTCTGTTGAAAGTTACACTACTTCCAATAATATCTGTTTTCCCACGCGTAAATGCAATATTGTGAATGTTTCTTTAAGTTGCAGGACATAATTTTAATTATTAAAACATATTTAACAGTTTAGAAGTACAAGTCCAAGCAAGGTACTAGCTTTTATCAACTAAAATCATTTACAGAAACTAATTTATTATTTATGACCCATTATACGTAATACGGGAAATTCATTCATAGAATGGCGGTTCTTTTCAACCATGAATAATTAATTATATAACTACTATCCACGCAAAATACCTAGAATGCATGAAGCTAAAAACATCATTGAATGTTTGTACAACACAAATGCGTATGTATGTATAATCTTTGTACTACAAGAGTGCTTTTTAACTATTTTTGTATAATCTACAAATTAGAAAGCAAACAGTTTTTCTACTTGTGTGGTAGCGGTTTCCGTACTCATGTAGAACTTGGATAAAAAATTTAAAATTTTAAATTGAAATTGAATTTAGAGAGCAATGAATAAAAACTTCAGAACAGTATTTCGGAAAAATACCGTAATTTTCTATTCTCTTCTTCCAATGATTTTATTGTTCCCCTCTTCGACACTCATATATCTTCTTCTGTTAATATCGTTTAATCTGTCTCTATATATCTATCTCTATTTTTACTCATACTACATACATAGCTCTTCTTGTTCCACCTTCTTCTATTTTTTCCATATTTGCGGTATAACCTATTCTAATTTATACATACAATCTTCGGAGGCAGCAATTTCTAGCAAATTGTCCGGTTTGGAAAACCTTCTAAATAAAAAAAAAACGAGTCATAAAACGTTTTCTATCTGGCAGCAATTCGCAGGAATAGATGAGCTCTGTCTGATATGATTAAACACTGTATTGTGATCGAAATTAGAAATTTAAACAAAATCTTATACGCCCATTACGTGAATTTAGGGAGCTAAATTGTAAATAGAAAATTCTAAAATTACAAGGTGTTTTGATAAACAATCAATCAGATGTACAAAAACGCATTCCTACAAAAGAAGACCATGTATCCTGGTTGTTCGTCTTGGAACGTAACTTTTATGATTAATAGAAAATGGCGATAAAAAAATACAAGCAGAAAGCATCGTTTTGGCCACACTAGACTATATGAACTAGATAATAGTATTTTCATGAAACTCATACATTATACAGAAAATATAAGCATGTACAATTTAAAATATAAATGTTGTACAGTACTGATCGAGAAGAATAGGAAAACGTGATTTTTAATATTACGTAGATAACTGTTACACGTGATTGCTAACATCAAGAAAATGGATAGGCAGTAAAAGAAGAAGAAGTACAGTACTGGAACCACCATGAATAGAACTGCTTGAGTCAGTGTCTGTTTGTTAGGAAATGTTTCATGGATAGTAGAAGAAACAAAAAAAATAATACGCACATTATTAACCGCCTTTCCGTCCCACTGCTGAGCACCGGCCTCTTCTTTGTGACGTACTTCTCCTCAGAGCTAAGTTAGAAACACTGGGGACCTACAGTTTTACGGCGCACAGAACAGGACAGAAATTCCAGAGAATATTTTAGACATTATGATCCTACGGTTGCTAAGACGTGGTTGGCAATTAGACTGTGCTGGGTTGCAGCAAGAATTTTTATCAACTGCTATAATAATGCTGGGGGATCTAACTCAACTCTCAAGCCATAATCAACGTATTGCTGAGGAAACTAATTCTCTGCCTACTGATATTTAAATAAAACATCTGCGTTTCTCAATTTAAAAAAACTGTTGGTGTTAGGATAGTAATCCCTAGCTATTCATACACTGAAATCCTATTTATAATGTTGCATTACATTAGCACAATGTTAGTGAAAAATTTTAAAGCGTTATTAAAATCATAAAATTATAAAACGGTAGTGCTACAAATATAATAAAAATGAATCCTTTATTATATGTACCAGATGCTTACTTTTATGTCAATTTTATTGACATGGCGTAAGTCTCTGTAGTAAAAAATTCTAAAGAAAATTATCATAACGTTTACTTAGAAATAATATCTGTGAGTCATGGAACAACATGCAGTATTTTGAACAAAGTGTTTCTATTTTGCGTAAACAGTTTATTGGTTTGCGGAACTCAAACAAATGGTATGGAAAATACCGATAATAGAATCAGCCTTAAATAATGAAATTGGAAAGCTGAACTATAATGGTTATGCATTCAACCGATCGGGAAGTATCTAAAAATTGGTTCTGTCATTTTAAGGCTACTCTAATTCATAAAACTTAACTAATAGTTAATAAAAATATCAGAAGATGTTTGTTTGTTGATTTTACAATTGCATTTTGGAGAACTACTTTCAATATAAAAGTAACATTTTTATAAATTTCAATTATCGGGCAGCAGTTAACCAGAAATAGGTTTTTTACCCAAACATAATTTACAAGAAATACAGGGCAATCAAAAAAAATATATCGTAGTCGTGTTTAGAAGAGCAATCGTATGTCTTTCATAAGTTATTAAAATTTATTGACGCAATACAATTTTATTAAAATGCAAGTTGACAGCAACCAATCAAAAACACATTGGTTTTGTGCCATGGGCGACCACAATGGAGTTGTTATTACCGTACCATAAATATAATACAGTATGAACATATTTTCGATAAGGATTGGCTGTGGAAGACAAAACTATTGTCTTTGCTTAAGCTATGCTATTCCATGTTTGTAATATTTGCTACTATTATTTAATAGTTATAAAAGTATAGCACAAATGTTACAGTTATTTGCTATTCTAAAATATAAAATATTTACTTCTGAACGCGGAACTTAATATTTTCAGGGATTATGATCTTCGTATAAGTTTCATATCTTTCGCACTTGGTAAAATTCGGCTTGGTTGACAAACCTGGACCAAACCTAAATTTCTTCAAAATAATATTTAAAAAAAATAGACTCTGTAATAATTTCAGAAGAATGCATTCTATAAGGTTCGATGAATTTTATATTAACATACTAATACAATTTACAATCGAATAGTAAAATTTGAAATTCTATCTTATTACTCTGATTCTTTTATGTAATCGCAATTTGGTATTGGAATTGAGGTAATTACAAAAATTGGGTTCTTACTAATATTGAAATTTGTTTATTTAACGGCAACACACTCTCTACTTTGAAAGTCTTTTCCTGTAATACAATAATACAAGGTTATACACGTCCTGTGGGACTGCAAATATTTGCTCCTTATATCCGTTGAACGTCATACCCGAAAAGCTTATTATTTACAGAATTAAATGTCAATACTATGTACATTATCAACAAACAATACATTTTTGCAATTGAAAAATGTTATCTGTCATGCAAAGGGTAGATGTACATAAATATACATACATACGTATTAATTATGGGATTTTAGCTGTTTCTTAAGTAATTCTTCAATTATTAGTTGTCATAGGTCTCTGAAGATACTGTGATAATCCGTAGAAGACATTTTTAGGTAAAATTTACTTGAAAGTAAATATTTTACAACGAACATAAGTTGGATATACGAAAAATATTGAAATGTTCGACATCCAAACAATTGCTTCGCAAATGCTTCTTACATCCCGAATCTTCTTGTATGTGTACTGGTCTTAACTGCATTAAATTGATAAAATTTAACAACAAAACCCCTTTTAAGTATTCGTTTATAACGTAAGATTACCGAAACTTGTTTTAAAGTAGTACATTTCATTATTCATGGGGAATACTTTAAGTACTGAAATTACATTAATTTCAATCAATCCAACTCACTTGGAAATGAATAAACATAATTCTTATTCCAGTAATCTCCAGTAATGTAAATTTCAAATGTACCCCATACTTAAATAAAACTCTCATCTTGCATTTAATATTTTCTATTTTATTACTACCTAAACATTTATATACAGTAACATTACGTACGTGGCTGCGCTCAGTTTTGGTTTCTGAATTAGCAGGAATAAGAAGAGTCATAGAAGTACGCGGAAGACATCGGGGCAATATGAAATAAGTAGCAATAAGAGGAAACGTGGAATCCGCAGAAATAACTAATAGAAGAACTCAGTAAAGAGTAAGAAGTAATCGTAGGAATATGTAGGACTAAGTAGGAATACGTAAGAAAAGTATGAATACGTAAAAATACGTAGGAACACGTATAGGTAAATATAAAAAAAAGCAGGAATCGTAAAATATCCTACTTATTTTACGATTCCTACTTTCCTATGAGTGCGGAGGAATAAGTGGGAGTCGTAGGAATACGTAGAACTAAGTAGGTTTTATCTACTTTACTTACAGTGTGACATTGTGTTTCAAAAATATATGTTCATACTAAACACGTAAACATGTTGATGTCTAGAAGAGTTTTCAATGGACCATGACAATTTATACACTCGGCACTATTTACGATTTAGAATTAATCATTCCTTCCCAGGGTTGGACACTGGCTCCGGTATCCGTTATGTGCTTTTCCTTAGTGCTCAGATAGAAGCAAAAGGGAGAGAAATACGAGAGGAAGTGTATGCATTTAGTACCCATGGTTGCCAACAACTGATTAATTAATTGAATGTGGTTGGTTGATTGATTGCAGCATTAGATTTGTATTTATTATTATATTAGTATTCTGCGACGTCGAAAGTCCCTCGGTTTCGAAACTACATGTTTAAAGATGTTTTGCCTAGAAAACGAACACTCTACCAGTTATACTACTGAGCACCACATCCTTTATGCAGTTCTAATATTTCATTATAATTAGATTTGATACATTACACATATTGGGGGGGATGGCTCAGTGGTAAGAGAGCCAACCTTTGGATGTAATAGTCCAAACGCTTCCCGGTTCGAATCTTTTTAGGGTCGGAAATTTTTCTAATTCCTTGGGTGATCGGTACTGGGTCCCGGTCTCCGTTTTTCATTGGGGTTCAAATTAATGGCACTCCTTGTGTTACGATCGCACTAAAGGAGTAACAAGATCGTAGACCACACACCAGCAGGTTAAGCATGGTTAAGCACCAACACGGTACACAAACTAACTTAGTCTTGTCTCACACCAAAAAGCGACGGGCGTCTAAGGCCCGTGAAACCTTCATAATAATAATAACATTACACATACATCTAAACGAGAGAAAACGTACCGTAAATGATACGTCGAATGTTCTGCCATTTAAAGTAACCGGGATTTTTAAAGAAAAGGTAAACCAAACTCAAATATTTTCTTATGAAGCAAGTTGAATCAACTTTTTCTATTTTTTGCCATTTATTTTGCCCCTTCGGCTTTTTTGATTGCTCCAATATGAGTGTTTTTTATATAGTTTATTTCTCTTACATTTGGAATCTTTTTTAAACATTTCCTCTGTTCTGTCTATAGCAAATTTTTCTAGTAGCCATTTAGAAATCACTTCTCTACCGCAAGTTAAAGTGGGTACATACATAGTTTTATATTCAGCAATATCTATTTCCTTTTACGTGGAAAATTTCAGTCTAAAGCTTGATATAGCTTGGTAGAAGTTTCTATTTTATGGTTTAGTTCTTTCTTTCTTTTTTCGCTGTATTTCGAAGAACTAGAAAAACTGATTCGTTGCGTAATTTATGTAATTTTCAACAGTTTTTCTTTACGAAATAACATTTCTGCTATGGTTTGTATTATATTGTAGTAATTAGGTCATTTCGTATAGATCATGGATAGAAGAAAATACTCGAATTCATTTAAACTTAATGTGTAAAATGGTGGAATTTTCACGACAAAGTAGAATTTCGCGTCAAACTTTAGATTCGCACTGAATATAAATATAATATTGGTACATTTACTATCTGTTATTGAAATTAAATAATTCGACATCGACAGTCAACAGATAGTAAACAACATTCTAGAATTTAAAATATTAGTGAAACAGAATATTTAAATATATGCTTACTTCATTTAGCAAAATTTATAATCCGGGTAAACTATCAAACTTTGGATTAGCTTAAGAAACTTCAAAGTACATAAAACCCAAGTTTCTCGTGATTGTTTCGTTTGGTTTGGTGTAATAAAATTTGGCTGACGTCAAAATTGTTTGCTTATCACTTGCGCGATGATGAAAGCCCTCTAAACTGACAAAAGAACTCTTTGCTTAGTGATATTTTTGGATCATCTGGTAAAACAGTGCTACTCATGTAATACCATTTTAATGCCGTATTAATCGCTCTCGGACGTGTTCTTAATTGTTAGTACTTTCCGCTTAATCTCACTGTAGCTAATTCCGGTTTCTTTTATGATTTGTGAAACAATGTTTTTATGATTTAGATTGTACAACAAAAACAAATTACTCATGAATTTTCCAGAAATATAAACAATTAGTAGTTGGCTTTTTGTGGCCTATAATCTGAAAAAAATGTCATTCATTACAAAAATGATCTTTTCGTCCTTCAACATCTGTATGAAGTCCTCAACGGCAATTAACTGTAATAGTATTAAGAAGAGAGTGACGTTATCGTAGATGGATGGTTTCCCAAATCTTGGCTGCTTATAGACGCAATATTGTTACTTGTATAAATATTTGTCTTGTCTCGAAATAACAATGTCCTACAATTAAGATAATTATCAGGAAAAGACAAACAAGATTTCTTATTGTTCTCCGCTTTTCGCAAATCTCAAATACAACAAGCTCTGAATGATTTAAAGCTAACCGTAAATTATTCACCGCATTTTGCGCAAAATATTTACCTTTGTTGGTTTTATTTCAGATGGATGCAATGGAATATAGTTCAAGGTGTCCGCATTTTTCCTTTAATGCGGATTATTATTTCCATGCGTTACGTGCTTTAAGGTTAACTGAATTGTGTTAATGGAGCGCTTAATTACATAATGCTGATTATTTTGTATGCCATCCGCAATATTATTCATATTTTACGCCTGCTTTTATTTGCCATACATTTTTGAAGGCAAATAGGTACATTTAACAAACGCCTTCGCTAAACTATAAGCAGCATGATAGTCTACGCACTAATTTCACGCTAATTCGGTTTTATTTGCAATTTCAGTAATTGAGCGGTTTTGGAATATAGCATTTACAGGAGCAGCGGAAACAACACACACCTGGCAACTAAGTGGAGGGAGACGCGATTCCACGAGGAGAGGAGTGGCGATCCTGGTAAGAAAAGGGAGTCGCAGAAAAAAAAAGGGTTCAAACCGCTATCAGAAAATTTACGCATGGCGGCGGTAGAAATAGAAAAAACCAACGTAAATATCATCGGGGTGCACGTACCGTCAGACAGCAGAATGACCGGGGTAATGGCAGAACTATACGACCTCCTAAGGCAATCCATGAAGAGGGTACCAATAATACTAGTAGGGGACTTCAATGCACATATCGGGAAATTAGACATCACAAAAGAGGATAAAAATGGATTGGACCCAAACTACATCATCTAAGAAGTAACGATAATGGACAAGCACTGAAAGACCTTGCTCACTTATTCCAGCTCCCCATACAGAACACTTAGAGTAGGTCGGACTCAGTTCGCACCACTTGGAGAAACTCAGAAACTGCGGCACAACTAGATCATCTCCTGGCCAAGCGCGAAAAGCACACGAAACTCCATCATATCGGAGCAGAATGGGTAGAGGAGGTGAGAACAGACCACAAAATGGTGACAGATTCATTAACAGCGAACCCAGTGGACCCGACAACCACAACACACAAAGAACGGGACAAGAGCAAGATATTGAATAAAAAGTGGAACATTCAGTTACTGGGAAATGCAGACATCAAAGAACGGTATCAACAAAGCGTCCAAGGGGAAAGCAGCACGCAACAGCCCACATCGTGGGAAACAATAGCTGAGACTCTAAGAGCAGCCGCGCGACACAGTCTAAGCAGACCATCATCGCCACTGACCCCGAGAAGAAGGAAGGCTCTCGCACGGCATCAACAAGCACAATTCAAGTACAATAAAAACAGGAACCCCAAGTTAAAGGAAGAGCTAAGGCAAGCAATAAGCAACAAAGGCCCAAGAGTAACATGAAGCAGAAAAGCGCAAAAGCTTTTTCCAGAACATTAACCAATATCCACCGGAAATAAGGCTAAGAAATACATACAAATACATGCGGAAAATAAGGAGAGCCAACACTGTAACAAGAAGAGGGTACATACCTATGCTACACTGGGAAAATGAGCTGAGAACAACAGGAACAATACAGCAACAAATAACAGAAACGGACCACTGGCCACTGGGGCCACCCCCAACTACAGAGGCACTTACAGAAATAATACACTATTTGAAGAAAAACAAGGCGCCAGGAATAGACCAGGTACAAGTGGAATTGCTACAAGCCGCCCCCACAATCTTCATCGAAACAGTCTGTAAAACGATAGAAACCATCTGGATAAGTAACGAAGTACCAACGGACTGGATCACAACCTTGCAAATCCCCCTACCAAAAGTACGAAACCCGAAATCCACGGCAGACTACAGGAAAATCAGCCTATGCAGTGTAGGCTACAAAATCTACGCAAAACACCTGTTGGGGGTACTGGACGAGACAACCCCAGAAATACCGTCGTACCAAGCAGCATTCCTCCGCAACAGATCGGTGGAAGACCATATATATGTAACAAGACGCATATTGGATGAAAGATGGAGAGGGGGAGAAAAAATAGTACTAGTAGCCCTAGACCTAACAAGAGCGTTCCACACGATACAGCACTCGGCCCTGTTGAAAGCCCTGGAAGACTCAGGAGCACCACACTATCTAATTAACCGGGTAATTATAGCCTGTCTACAGGAAAATATGATGCTACAATGGTTTGGGCAACGAACAAAAGTATACAAGAAAACGGAAGGGGTTAAGCAAGGATGCCCACTCTCGCCCAGATTATTCACGATGACATTGCACAGGGTCCTAGAGAAAACAGCTTCACAACTGACGACACCATCACCAATCGAAGAAAATCTCAACCTGCCAAAGATTCTTGCCTATGCGATGTGATGGTAAGAGATCCAGACAAAGGAGGAATAAGAGGGACAGCCGAGAACATACTGAAAATAGGGAGCCGGGACCTAAAACAAACACGTAAACTGAAGTATCTAGGCGTTTATCTTCCAGATGCATTAGCAAGACCGGAGACAGTCAACCAAAGAATAATCAAATCACACCAAGCCGCACATATGATTCTTCCTCTCCTACAACAACATAAACTACCCAACGGGATAAAGAAGATAATATACAGTTCCATCATAGCCACAACAGATCTATACGGATTAAAAACCACCGCAATCACGAAAGCCAACAGAATGGCACTTAGAAGAATGGAAAAGAAAATACTCAAACTTTTTCAACTAACCACAGGGGAGGAACACACTTCGCGGGCACAAGGAATTCTAGAAAGGAAAACAATAACTAAACGGCTCACTACATCAAGAATCAAATACTGGGCACATATTCTAAGAAGACCGATCAATCATCCTCTACAGCAAGCTTATGTCATGCAAACGGAAGAAAAGAAGATCGGAAGACCATGCTACACGTGGAATACGTAGTATGGAGAGGTACATCCAAAATACCGGCATACCTAAAGAGACATGGGAGGAATGGGCAAGAAGCAAAGAGGATATTCGAAGAGAGGTACGAAGAGTATACGAACTGAGCGAAGAATCTGATCAAGAATCGACGGAAGACGAACAGGACAACGAAGAAGAAGAAGCAGTAAGGGGGTGAGGAAGGGGACACCACCGGAGAAGGAACGGAACAAGCACCAGGGGAAGAGGAAACAATGGACCCCTAACCAACAGCAGCAGAGGGGAAGGTTGGACAAATTTAAGTGGAAACAATAAAATTTGGGGTCAATATTAAGTCGCTAGTTATCAGGAAACTAAGATAGGTGAACAAAGGAATAGACAGATACGAGATACGAACACTGTGAAGGTAATGTAAAACGCAAATCGAATAACGGTCCCGGGTGCGTACTCAAAATCCCATTGATGCGTAGCTTACTAACTACCCGGTGTTGCAACAGCGGTGCCTTGCGGTATACATTGCAGGCATGCTAACGTTGTGCAATGCCCCACCCGATCCCGCCCTATCCCGAAAATTCCTACCCACCTACTGGCATGGGGTGGGCCTGGCGTATCCAGAATCGACTCTCGAGTCAGCTCCATGATGATGATACACTTATCGATATAATAAGTTGAACAGCCAGAGCAAACAACGAAGCATTTGTCAGTTTAGAAAAAGCGGCAAACAAGGTCGGACTAGAAGTAAACGAACGTAAAACAAGGAACATGGTAATAACACGCAAAGGATAACAACGAAACAGACATGGACACAATAAAACAATAGGAGAACATAATACTGAAATAGTGAGGGACTTCGTATATTTAGGGGCACCAATAAACGTTGAAAGAAAAAACGAAGACGAAATCAAAAGAAGAATCCTGCTGGCCAACAAATGTTTCTATGGGCTAAAAAAACAACTAAAGTCACACATCCTCACCAGAAAATCGAAGCACATCCTATACAAAACTCTAATAAGACCAGTTCTAACATATGCCTCAGAGATGTGGACGCTAACTCAGTCAGATGAAACCCACCTAAAAATATTTGAAAGGAAGACCCTATGAAACATATATGGCCTTGTGAATGAAAACAAAATCTGGAGGAGACGATATAACTACGAACTATGTGAGATTTATAATGAACCAGACATCGTCCAAACCATAAAAATAGGCCGGCTTAGATGGGCAGGACATGTAATTAGAAGGGAAGACACAAACCTCACAAAACGCTTGCTACTAACAATACCAGAAGGAAAAAGAAGTGGCCGCTAGGTGGCTAGGGTTGTGGCCCTCTAGCGGCGGGGCTAGAAATTAAAACTATCACTTTGAGAGATAAATCTTGCAGATATCTTCTATTTTACCTGAAGTCGGAAGTGACCATGTTGCCAAAGTAGTCAGAAAACCAGTAAAATACACTATTACTGTCAGAAAAATCATTTGTCTATTTGCCTAGTCGTTTTTGAAGTAATGAACCTCAAACTAGAAATTTTTAAAAGAACTACTTTCAGAAAAACATCTTTCCGTGTATCATAGGAAATATGAATTAACCAATACTTCCGATTTTGATTTATCTGAAAATCTTATTTTCCTAGAAGATTTTTGATATAGTACTTCGGAGATATCTTTAAAATTCCTATTTTTAATGAAAACTTACCGGTTGCAGTTTGTTCATCAACCAATGTTCATATTATTCATATTTCTTTGGCAAGTTCACTCTACAAAAGTTCAGTTGGTTTCTTAGTAAGGGTTTACGATAAGGATTATGCCATTAAAGGATTAGAAAGTGTATGATTCATGTAAGACTTCATACAATGTTAGCAGTTTCCTTAAAAGTCATTAGCCAGCAGTTTATTGTAAACTATTGCTCTAAGTGCTGCGGTTACCCCTATCTTGGTGGATTTAACTATTGATATTAATTTTTGTTATTTAGGCAATACGTATTATTAATCAAAATGGCTTTTTGTGTGTATTTTGAATGTACGCGAACACGTAAAAGTAATT
>JABXWE010016378.1:0-15133 GCA_014611495.1 Limonius californicus | reverse complement strand
TATATATCAATTTTTTTTTTTTTTCTGGGAACAGTCAATGTTTTAACAACATGCTTCCATACATATTATTCACTCTGTAGAATTAATTATTCTCACTAAAAAATGGGTGATTCCAGAAGGTTTAATTCGTTATTATTTTTCAGAGAGAATCAATGGATACTAATGAGAACTTCAATGCCCTTTGAAAACTGCTATCAAGAAAATTGATATTCTAGGTTTATAAGTACATTATGCTATAACAAATATATTTAGAGTCACAATCTCTTATACCTACTTTATTCATAAAAAATTACAAATTATATAAAAATATATGGTATTACAGTAAAACATTTTCTAAATAAATAATAAATTACCTATTTTTTCATTTGCCTCTCTCGTTATCCTTCAAATTGTTCAGCACATGATGCATTATATTAATGGTTTCCAAAGCATTGCCCTCTTCTGATGACAAACTTAGACACTTCAAACACTCTTGTAGTTTGCTGTCAAGACCAGCACACTTTAAAATTAGTTTTGCCTTTTGACTATTTGCACTCAAGGCCCACATGATTGTAGCAACTATATTTTTCTCCTCCGTGCTACCATTTGTTAACTTTGCCAGCAATATGTTCAAGAAATCCTCTAAAAAAAAATTTTTAAATGTAGTTTCACAAACAACTAATATTAGCCTATTCCTTGCCACAACAGTGAGAATGAAATCGCTGCCGCACAACTCTAATATTGAATTTGGTATAAAAGTGTGCATAGATGTCGATAACCAACCCATATGCGCTTTATCATATACAGATGAAAGGTATTCCACTATCTAACATGAGAGATACACAGTTTCAATTATTAAATATGGCTGTAAATAACTGGTTAAATAAACAATTTCCACACAGATGGCTCAGGGCAGACCGCTTCCCTAAGATCTGAAATAGCCTGATAAAATAAATTTACTTGCAAAATATAGAGTGTCGAGGAATTAATTAATGCATCACCCTGAATACTAATATTTTTTTTAAATTCCACGGCAGTAGAGGATTAAAATGGTACAAGGTTATAAGGTCTAAATGTTGTAGTTACCATGTTATTCACTTGTTTATATAAAATTTGATGGTACAGGCTTGCATAAACAGTGAAGTTATTTAGTTCTCATCAGCTGAAATTTTAAATATTTGGTCAAACGAAATATTTACATGGGGTATACACGTTTTTTCATAATTTCAAAGTTAATTAATCACAAACATAACTAAGACCTGTATGACATGGCACAAAATTTATTCACAACACTGTGTGCAACATTCTGTAAAACATGTATTAGTACACGGAATAGAATTTTGTACAAAATTCTATCCATGAGCTTGCGCAAATAGTTGCAAATTACGGTGACATCTGTGAGAAAGCTGTCAAAATAATCATGTGACTGTTGATAAAGTAGAATTCTAACAATATTTTATAATGTTAGGATAATGCATAAGTTTGTAGCGCATTTATTTATTTATTTTACATGTATGACACTACATAGAATTTTGTAAAATCACTTTGAACAAAATTCTGTGCCTTTTCATACAGGCCTAAATTTAACACAGCATTAGAGTTTATTGGTAGGTATTTTATACATTTTTCCAAAATTTAATATAATACTCGCCACTTTTTTTTAGTTGCAATTGGGTTTCTTCAGTACAACTAATTCTATTTATATTTTTAAAAGGGTAATGCAGTATGTATAAGAAAAAAAAAGAAAATCTAAATCACTTTAAAAAATGACCTGTTACTTCTCAAAATTAAAATAAATAAGTAATTTGACCTGCAGTTTATGAATGTAATTAAAGAGATACTGCAAAGCGGTTTTATATTAATCGAAGTAGGCATGTTAGCGAATGCCATAAACAATTGCAACTTGATTGTATCAATACTGTCAGTTATATTTACAATGCCTTGCAACAACGTGTCAAATTCTGTTACACGTGTAATTATTAAATTTCTTTTCAATGAAGGTGTAAAAGCGACTGATATTCATCAGGGACTTCAAAAACGGTTTGAAAAAGAGTGTTTATTACTCAGAACAGTCTTTGAGTGGTGTAAATCCTTCCAGGATGGTCTCGTGAACGCGTGTCGAACTTGCCACATGCTGCCAGCCCAGCGTCTGCTGTGAGCAATAGGCGAATATCTGTGAAGGAAATGGCTGGGATTGTAAACATTAGTGTTGGTAGAGTTCAAACTATTGTCCACGACAAGCTTAAATTTAGTAAAGTTAGCGCCAGGTGGGTTCCAAAACAACTTTCCGCAGTACAACAGCAGAAACGACTTCAGGTTTGCCGAGAACTACAGCTTCGCTATGAAGTTGATGACTTTTTGTTACGTATCATAACAACTGATGAGACCTGGGTACACCATAAAATCCCAGAAAGCAAGAATGTTAGCACGGAATGCCGTCACTCAAGCTCACCTCTGCCAAAACACAACCATCGGCTGGCAAAGTTATGGCGACTGTATTCTGGGACGCTATTGGACCAATTTACGTCGATTTTCTCGAAGAAAGAAAAACGAATAATTCAGCTTATTACAGTGAGCTTCTTGGAAAGGTTAAGCTGGCCATACGAACCAAAAGATGCGGTACCTTAAGCAAGGGCGTTCTTCTACTGCACAATAACGCTCACCTACATACAGCCCATCTAACGAACAATACATTGGCTAAATTGGGCTGGGAAGTGCTGCCTCACCCCCCATATAGTCCGGACTTGGCCCCAAGTGACTTTCATCTCTTTGGGGCACTCAAAAAGTTCTTGGGAGGCAAGCGATTTGCCTCTATTGAGGAAGAGAAGGATGCGGTGCAAAATTGGGTACGTAGAATTCTCTTTGGACGGGAATACAAAAGCTACCGGAGCGATGGGACAAGTGTATTTTAAAGGGGGCTTGTTACTTACAAAAATGATGTATATACCGGGTGCCCGGATTTCGTAGGGACAACATGGGTATCTTTCTTATTATTAAAGATAGAGATTTGGTTAAATAGACAATGTTGTGAAGGTTTTAATGCTGATTCAAATTTCGTTGACAAAAATGTTAAATTCCGAATCGTTTAGAAATTATATCAAAAAAACTGAAAATCGTTATTTTTTAAAAAGTCGAATATTTCCTTTATTATAAAAGATATGGAGAAAAGTTTTATATGAAAGTTATTTAATTTAATGAGACAAAGTCAAAAATCAAAATAAAATTCAAGATGGCGGTTTCCGAGATATCAATATACACTTTCTTATCTTAAATGGACGCCATATTGTTTTTTTACATGTGTAAATTGAATTTTTGTTTCTCTTTTCAACGATGTATAAGGTATAACAACCTATGTCTGAACACAAATTTATAAAAAATTTTAATTGTTTTAATTCGAAATCAAGTAGGCTGGGATAACAATGGATAATAAAAAAACAAAATTTATTTATAACAGCGAACTGTAGTACAAACTCAATTACAAAAACAATAATCAACAATGTTAAATTACTCAAATAATCCCCACCAATCATTGAAATTTATTTTTATTGTATAAATTTAAACCATCTCAAAGATTTAGACCTGAAAGATGCAGAAAGAAGACTGCACTTTTGCAACTGGTATTTGGGCCAAGTGAACTCAAATCTCAATTTCAAGAATATCAATTTGTGGACAGATGAAACTATGTTTACCAATTGTGGAATGTTTAATAGACATAATAAGCATTACTACTCTCAAAATTACAGCTGACTCTTCCATTTCGAAACCAAGTTACATTCGGTTTCAATGTTTGGTGTGGTATAATAAATAATAGATTAATAGGCCCCATTATTTTTAATGATACTTTAACGGGACAAAGGTATCTCTCTTTTTTACAAGAGGAGATCGAAGATTTAATAGAAGAGTTGCCGCTAAAAACAACTAGACAGACGTGGTTTCAACAGGATGTGTGTCCTTCGCATAATACTCGTGCCGTTATTGACTATTTAAATGAGCGATTTAATGAGAGGGTAATTGCAACTA
Organism: Limonius californicus; assembly: GCA_014611495.1. Classification (NCBI taxonomy): domain Eukaryota; kingdom Metazoa; phylum Arthropoda; class Insecta; order Coleoptera; family Elateridae; genus Limonius; species Limonius californicus. The sequence continues at coordinate 11,134 of JABXWE010016378.1, read as the reverse complement.
ATGGAACGGTACGTTGGCCTGCAAGGTCACCTGATTTGGCTCCTTGTGATACCTTTTTATGGAGCACCGTTAAAAATAAAGTCTATGGTCCTATATACAACAACGTTGAAGAATAGCAGGAAGCAGTGCTTGAGACATTTCACAGTATTAATGGTAATACTATCCATAAAGTAATTAATAGTGTTTAGAAACGGTGTCAACTTTGCATTGCAAACAATGGCTGATTATTTGAGTAATTTAACATTGTTGGTTATTGTTTTCATAGTTGAGTTTGTATTACAGTTCGCTGTTATAAATAAATTTTGTTTTTTTATTATCCATTGTTCTCCCGGCCTACTTGATTTAGAAATAAAACAATTAATATTTTTTATAAGTTTGTAGTCAGACATAGGTTGTTATACATCGTTGATACGAGAAACAAAAATTCTAGTTACCCATGTAAATAAACAATATGGCGTCCATTTAAGATAAGAAAGTGTATATTGATATCTCGGAAACCGCCATCTTGAATTTTATTTTGACATGATTTTTGACTTTGTCTCATTAAATTAAATAACTTTCATATAAAACTTTTTTCCATATCTTTCATAATACGGAAAATATTCGACTTTCTAAAAAATCACGATTTTCAGTTTTTTTGAAATAATTTCTAAACGATTCGGAATTTAACATTTTTGTCAACTAAATTTGAATCAGCATTGAATCCTGCACAACATTGTCTATTTAACCAAATCTCTATCTTTAATAATAAGAAAGATACCCATGTTGTCCCTACGAAATCCGGGCACCCGGTATAATATTAATTTATAGATTGTACTGACCAGAAAAAAAAAATGCAGGTCAAATTTGAATCGCCCTCGTAAGTTAGGCATCAAAGCATAAGCAGAAGTATTTAAACACTGTGCAGAGTGTTCAATTTTAAGGAAAATTTACTACATATTTTTCGCCTTATTGAATCCAGCATTTTACTGTTTCAAAACTTTCATCAGATTGTATATAGATAAAGTTAAGATTTGGAAGCCATTTAGCAGCCCTTACAAGTCTCTTCATCTCTGTAATAATTATTATTACCTTATGAAAATTTTTTATATTTCAAAGTATGCACTTTGCAGTGATTTTATTTGGATGACATGTGATTACAATTATTAAGTAATAGGAATTCTATGCCAATTTATTTATCTGGTTTGAAATAAACGGGAGAAAAATTCGTTGAACATGTTCCAGTTGAATTTTGACAATTATATGAAAATTATATACTACTGTGTACGTTTTGCTTGTCTTTATCATCTTACTAAATGCAAACCAATTACTATGAGTGCTCTAATAGTAAGATAAACTCAAGAATGTAAGGACTACTAAATAACCTAATGTTTACAACAATTGAATATTCAGATTTTAATAAACAGGAAAGAAGAAACAGTTTCTTCCTGTATTTCACACATTAGTTTTTTAAACATCAAAAATAACTCAAATAAAAACCTCATTTATTACATTTATTTTTTACTGAAAATTATCATGACTGCGGCGACGATTATATCTAAGGTAATTAGGGCACGAATTGTAAACAAACTAAATCGTCTGATAAGATTTAACTAAATCGTAATATTTCATGCAGTTTTACATTTTTTAATTAGAGCAGTGAAGATATGGAGGAAATAGCAAGAAATGTTTCTCTAGATCTGCCACAAAAAAAACTGAAATAAAATCTATTATTCACCGATTTTTTTAGGGAAGAAAGAATCTTTCCTCCCTTGAGAATAAAAAAATTCCCTCCCTTGAGAATAGAAAATTTCCTCCCTTGGGAAGAAATTGCTTACTTTTATCTCTTAGCTTGAGGGAACCAACGCTAACTTTCTATTTTGGTGTTAGAAAAATACATTCCACCTTACTACTATCAGAACCTTTTTTTCCGTTTAAAAAATATTCTTTTAAAATTAAACACCTTATTTGGTAAATTTCTTTATAACATATTACGACCTACTCTTAATATCTAACTTATAACTTACTGGTAGGCCTTTATTTTATTTCGAAACGTAAAAGAAACATGTTCGAATTACTTCTTGATCAGACTCTAGTTTGCAATTTTCCTCGATCACAATACATTTTTACAGATAAAAATGCATCTGATTGTACATTTGAATCATTTGTATGTGTAAAACGGCAATTGTTACATTAAAATTTGAGAAAATGCATAAATTAATAGCCAGAGCCGGATGTATGCCGCCTATTTAGGCTAAAGTCCATTTGCCGCCCACTCTATAGTTCATATTTGCTTAATACATTTTGTTTTATACAACAAAAGGATAGAGTTCATTGGTGTTTTCATCTTTTTTAAACATAAAGTTCATTTAGTTTAGACAAAACTACAATTTTAATGGTTTACATAATAAATTATATAATCAAATTAGTTAGGTATCTACTTGTTTTTTTTTACTTACTTCTTTTAAGATTCGTTAAAAAATGAAATGGGTTTCGAACTTAATTAATTAATTTGTTCTTGGATATCAGTGATCACTATTTTAAACATATTTTTATATTTTAATGCTAATGACTATCTTTTGCGTAATTGAAGAACTGTGTTCAATTTGAATTAAGTTGTCCTACACGGTGAAATGAAATTACACAAAAAGTAGTTAATTACTGGTTTATTTGTTGAAAAATATACAAACTTCTCTAAAACAACTCAATCCACGTAATCTTCATGTTCAAATTTACATAGCTTTCTTACGAGATTTCTTAATGGCAAACTCGATAATAATGTCCTCGTATGGAAATGTTTTTGTTGTATTTGCCTTAATACAATGTAATGAAATTGACTTTAACCGTATTTCGGAAATACTAGTTCCCAGATAGTTCTTAACTCTTCTAAAAGGCAGGAAAAACTGCGTTCTCCCGCGCAATTTGTAGCAGGTATGCACAAACTTATCCTTACAGCAATGTCCAAATTGGGGTAAACATCTTGTAAGGAATTACACCTCAGAAATTTCGAAATTCCTTCCAACGATTTATCAGATGGGTGATCAATACCCACAGCCAGTGCTTTTGAAAGTGGATGCACTCTTCAGTGAAATTCGAATCCAAATCATTTGTGTAGACGTGGTAAAGGTTGGGGGCCATTTTCTTCAGTTCCTCTTCCATATTTGTATTGTTATCACACAACTGAGTTAAGAAGTAGAATCGGTCTTGAAACTCGTCATAGGCCATTTTTCTTTTCTTGAATTCACAAACAAAAGAGTATATAATTGGTAAAAACGTGTTTATTTTAAGGTCATCCCTGCCAGTAAAGTTAACTTCTCCACTTCGGTCTTCTTCAGGCCAAACTTTTTTTTGCTGTCTTTTATTGTCTTTTTCATAAGATGTAGTTTTGGTTATATCCATGGCCAATTCCACAAAGTTATCAAAGTTGTTTCTCTGTTCCGTAAAATATTCTTCAATAGAGCCATACAAATCTCTGACCAACAAAACATCCACAGTTCCACTTTGCATGGCTTTGCTAACTTTATGGATTCTGTGAAGTACGGTGCTCCAGAAACACACCATAAACGCAGTCTCAGAACGTTCTAATCTTCGAAGTATTCCTCGGGATTCACATCTAGTCGTTGCTTTTTCTGTTGTGTCATTTGAAATTCTTGTCAGAGCAATGTACATTTCTTCCCAAGACTGTCGAAAACTTTGGCACGCGTCATCGCCGACCATCGAGTAGGACACACTTTTTAATTGTCTTCTTATTCTGATAAGATTCTTCCATAACGTTTGTTAGGCATTCTCATCGCTTTGTAGAGCACGTAAAAAATACATATATTTCTTGGAGCAACATGAAAAATGTGCACACTTCTTCACAAGATTCTGCAGCAGATGATCCAACAAGATTTAAGAAGTGTGCCGCACACGGGATGAATAAAGCTAAAGTAGTTTTTTTCTTAATTTTTGCTTGCAGACCATTGTAAACGCCGGCCATATTGGAAGCGTTATCGTAAGATTGGTCTCTGCAGTGATCAATGTTTATTTGCAGATTTTCTAGCTCATTCATAACACACTCAAACATTCCTTCTGAACTATGACCAGCTGATGGAATGAAGGTAAGAAATCTTTCACGGGGAACACCGTCACTTGAAACATATCTAACAGCAAGGACTAACTGGTCTACATGTGACATGTCTGGGGTCGAGTCTATGATGAGAGAAAAGTATTTAGATTGTTTCAACTCTTCACAAATTACTTGCCTAACATTTTGAGCCATTAACTCAATTACCTCATCGCATGTCTTGGAAGAGAGATAATTTGTATTGCCACTACCACAATTACCCTATTTTTCTTGCTAAGAATGGATCGAACTCGGATATCAGCTCTAAAACTATAAGAAAATTTCCATTCCTGTTAGAACCAAATATCTCGCTGTCGCCTCTTAAAGCGAGGCCTCTTGATGTCAGGGCCTTGACAGCCGCTACAACTCTAGTTAAAACGTTTCTCCAATAGTGTGTTTCTTTGTCTAGTTGTAAAGTTAGCATACTATCAACACGGTTAAGGGAAATTCCTCTTGCTTTTAGAGTAATAATTGCAGATTTGTGTATTGGGGAATTTTCATGGTGACATGCACGCCTTTCTCCATTTTTCCAGTTATTGAAACCATCTTTGTCGTCAAATTGTGATCGTTGTTTAGTGTTAAACACTAAACAAGGGTCAAAAAACTGATCCCTTACTTTTAGAGAAAATCATCCATTTCCTTTCATGAACTTCTCCATTTTTTAATCTCCGTTCAAAGGGAGAGTCAAATATCTCTTTTGATCTTTGTTCGCTCTTAAGCTGTTAGTGAAATCTAATCCTATGTTTTGGTCAAAGCCATTTTTTGCAATTAGATCTGTAGTAGCATCATTTAAGATCCACAAAGCTGGATCCTTATTTAAAGAGTTTGCTAATGTTGGCTCTTTATTTTCTGTTAAAGATTGACTTTTAACATCAAATCTATCAGGTACAATCTCATTGTGAGAATTTACTTGTATTTCAGTAGGTTCTGATAACAACACGGCTGTTTTGGAACAACTCGTTCCAGAGAAAGCATTGTCGTCCCCAACAGAACCATCACAAACAGCACGAGCACTTTCAGGTTCCCCTTTATCTTCTTTATCGTCCTTTTCTTCCACTGGCAAACTATTAGTTTTAAAAAACAAATCTAGTTTTTTGTTTGTTTCAGAACACGTTCTTGTTCTTGAAGTTTCAGTTTTGTTCGTTTTTTGCATTCAGCGCCACTGAGTCTCTTCCTACCGTCACTCATAGTAGCTAGTAGAGAGTACCGTTAAAAACAGTACGTTATGTATTGGAATACTCTAAACTATAAGGCAAAATCGTAACAAACAACACGAACACGCCTCGCTCAACACAATCATCAACGATCCCATTGTGCACACGGATAGACATGAATGACAGCGTCAGACTCAGACAGACTAGACTGACACTACACTACTTAGCGGAGCCACTGGGCACAGAATAAATACCTACGGACACAGAAGCGCCACTCTCGCTTTTAAGCGGATCTGAAAATGAGTGCGCATGCTTAGCGGTAGCCGTGTTGGCAGCGAGTAGATTTGTGTTTATATCCATTAGTTTCAATGCGAGTTGACCAGTTTGTCAACCGTAGTTTATGATAACAATTAAATTACTAAGACTAATTTTAGTATGAGTGCATTAAAAGGTGGTCGGTGGTGAGCTGCACCTAACTGCCCCAACAATTCCATTGTAAATAAAGAACTAACCTTTCGTTTTCCACAAGACGCACAACGGTACATTATCTGAATTGATAAAAACTCTTAAGGGTAAAACACCATTGATTGGCACCTTAAGAGGTTTTTCACCTTCGAAGGTTCAGTACATCATCAGTATTAGTGGTAGAAAACTGATTTTTTTTAAGTTTGGTCCTCGATGTTTTACTACATAAATCTGTAAAGTTTTTATTCAACAAGTTTCTGAAATAAGTGAAAAAAAAAATAAAAGTAAAGGACCGCATTTGTGCCAGCTATTGGCAGTATAGCCAATGATTGGCATAAGAATTGAACCACTGATTGGCAGGGTAGCCAATCATTGGCATTGGAGATTGAACCGTTGATTGGCATCTGGTACATCTTCGACATTTTATTCCAAGATATGTACCATAAATATTTTGCACACAAAAATACCACAGCTCTCTATATATGGTCGCCTTACTTTATACTTCAACTCGTTTTGCAGTGGTAATTAGCTGAATAGTCATCTTCGGCTCTAAATATATTGTGTACATGGTGTAGAGGCATTTTGGGCGCAGTTTTTCGTACAATGGTCGAGGCTGCCTTTGAAGCTTTTTTCGAAGCAATTTTCGAAGTAGTGTTCTTATTTGTTTCAGTCTTTTTCTTATCGATACTATTCTCCAATCTCTTATCTTTGCGTTGCTTCTTCCAAATCAAAACATAAAAATTATAAAACTATCAAGCCTTTAATGCAAGTTTTTAAATTATCCGCCTTAAGTTACTTGCTTTCAATATGGCCGCCTCACAAAATCTAGCTACTGAAACATCAAAGGCGCCGCCGAGAGTGGCGCTTCTGTGTCCGTAGGTATTTATTCTGTGGTTATATAGCTCTAACTTTGTTACTAGTAGAAAATTTTAAAATTTTAGGTTATTTTCTGAAAGAGGATTAAAAATTACAAAAATAAGGTACTCTTAGTTCATACGCGTAAAGGCAACCGTTTGCCTTAACCCCTTAGTGCCTGAATTAATTTGTATGGTAATAAAAAAGTTTTAAGGCAATAATCTAATCATTTACATTACACAATGATTATTCATTCAAAAAAACTCATTTTTTTATTTGTTTTACTTCTTTTTTTAAGTTGATATCAAATTTGACATAATAGGCACAGAAGGAAGCATGAGGTGGGTAATTAAATTTTATTTAAAAATTCAAATTTATTGTTCAAAGGTGAAATTGTCCAAAACAATTTCTTTCTTTTCTTAAACATAAATGTACGTTACATTTCGAACATTTGATAGAGGAGAGTAACTTGCAACTTGGGTTTTTACAATGTAGGCGCTTGTCAACCACTAACGGCCAGTGGGCTGCTTGACCTCTTCTAATATCAAATGCAGGAATAGGGGCTGTGGGTCCTCGCTTCTTCTTCTTTTCGTACTGATTCCCTATAGGATCTGCCTTATTAGATGGTCTGTCACGTTTTTTTTGTAAACTTTTGTTTTGAAGAATCAATGAGTCAGCAATGTTGGACTTGAAATTTAATTGGTCTTCAATATCTTTCTTGGCCAGAGCGACATCGTTGCAATCCCTTTTGTACCTACATATTCCATGCGTTGACCGTAATCATGTCAATAAAATGATAGAAAAAGCACATGTAATACTTTGTTGATCGTACACCAATTCAGTAATAAGCAATTTGGTCATCTAAAAGATCGACTCCTCCCATAAATTTGTTGTATATGTCAACTGCAAATGGTTTTTTCTATTGATATTCTAGTTTTTTGCTTTATATCATATCGTTCTGCCAGTGTCAGAGGTTCGGCACTTGAAAACGTGGTGGCCAGTTGCACCCCCTTGTTGTCGTACCATTTTATCGCTCTAATTGTGATATTTTCTGCTACACGTTCATATTCTTCGTATGCACCTCTACCTTTTAGTTTCATCTCTTTATCTGAACTAAAAGTGCATCCTGGAAATTTGTTTATTCTAATTGTGCCAATTGCACCTATTCCTCTCTTTTGCAACTCTACAAAAAGGAGTAGCGAAGAAAACCAATTGTCAAAATAAAGCAAATAATTTTTATCATCTGGTAGTACATTTGCCAATTGTAGTACAATATTTGAACTTGGTCCTATGTCCCTATGATTTGGTTTTGGATTTATTTTTCCGGTATATATACAATCAAAATTATAAATTGTGCCTGTCACACAACGCAAAAATTTTGTATCCCCAAGTATGAGGTTTCTTGGGATTGTACGTCTTTAGACCAGATTGTCCTTTGAATGGGACAATTTGTTCGTCTACGCAATACATTTGTCCGCGCAATAGAATATCTCTGCATTTTGATAGAAGGCTTTCAATTAGTGGACGAATTTTGAATAAACGATCCCTGTCTTCATCATCTCGATTAGGAGGTAGGTTATCATTATTGTTGAAATGTAGGAATTTACGTATTTCTTCATACCTGTCACGACTCATAACATCTGCTATTTGAGAAATTCTAAATTTACCATTCCAATAATTTCTAGTTCGATGTAGATCAAAAATGGACGTGTACATTGTTACGCCAATAAATTGCTCTAATTCAGAAATACTAAGCCTTAGTGGCTGATTAGGATTCGCTTGAATAGCGTACAGATTGGATTGTTCCACAATAAGCTCAAGCAGTTCATTGTCAAAGAAGATTCGAAAATAGTCAACTGGACTCCAGACATCATCATGTGAATCATCTGTTTCCAGGAATTTAGGGGTTGATCTGGGAGAATCTATAGGCACTACGTTCCATACAGGAAGTTCCTTCTTTGTTTTTTTTTGTGCTGGTAGAAGCTGTAAGCTGGGCTAATGGGATGCCGTCGTCGGAGTCAAATTCATCGTCAACTTGCTGTGGAATATCCATTTCTTCATCATCATCTGAATCACATAAGTACTCGTCATCACTATCTTCTGGGGGTGCGACAAAGTACTGCACTATTTTTCCCTTCTTTTGACACTCAATTATTCGTCTCTCCATCTAAATAAAAATATGACAGTGAAAGCCCGGAGTGCCGGTAATATCAAATTTGATACATAGCATGTTTATAACAACATTGAGTACTTTATATTGAAATATCAAAAAAATATTAGTTGGAGATGCTAAGTAGGTACATAATATGTTAGCTGTAAAATATTTTTTTACTTACGTTTTCTATAAAGATGATACGAAAACAAACAGACAGTTTTTGAATCACCAACTACCAAGGAGGGCAAGTGCAGCATGACTAATTTTTGACATTATTTACAGACACATTACAAGAAACTTGTTTTTTGAACTGTAGGAAACTGTTAAGTGGTCTTTCTAATTGTGAGCAATAGATGGCGGTGCCATTTACAACGATATGAAATTCGACCATGAAAATTTTGGTTTGTATCAAATTTGATACATTAGGCACTAAGGGGTTAACCGTATGTTCGTATATGTTTAATATGGGAAAAAAATTAAGACACTTTGTTAATTCTTAATACAATTTGGAGGATATACTAGTATGTAGTTGTCACTAAACAAGACAATTATTTAGTGCATGCAAAATGCCAAAACGATATAATATATTATAATTCAAACTTGGCGAAAATACCTACGTGTTTATAAAAACCTCTAAAATACTTATTATATCCACATTCAAATCACACGCACTTGAACTATTTACATGTATATGTAACTTTGCATGCAAGAAACACACCCAATTGCATAGAAATCCCACCTGTAGCAACGACAAACAATATATTGATTCGTGGTTAACACACAAGACTAAATATTGTAATAGCAATCATTTGCAGCTGAAATTATCGTATTCTCCGTTTGCATTATAAACGATCCTAAAACATACTTAGTCCTCAGTTACCAACTAAAAACTTTTTCACAAATTCACCACAAGATTTTTGATAAACAAGCAGAAGCAAGCGAAAAATTGCAGCTAAACGCATACGGCTAAAGCGAATATCATTCGATGGAATGAAATACACAATGTATTCAGCTTCGACGTGTAAATAAATAGCTTCAACATTCAGAATCGTAACATTTTCACAGGCGTTAAAGTTTTATTTTAAATTCCAATTACCATACTAAGTATTATCACCTCCTAAACCTTTTAAAACTTCTGCTAATGTACAAACTATTTTCCTCGACCTGGTAATTAGCAGTTCAAGCTAAATAAGTACCACCTTGACATAACATTCCAGAAAATCAACTTGCACTTCTGATTTTTTTAAAACTTATTTTGTAAGACTTACACAAAAACATATTTAAACCTATATTTTTGGGTTTTTGCAGGTCCACAGAAAATAACTCCGCTAAAATCTTTAATTTATTTTTCCGAAGAACATTGCATCCATATTCGAGTTATAAGGAAGTGAAACTCACACTGCAAATTCTATAATTACAAAATTCCTCCGTCTAATTATATTTGAAGAATTTTTGTTAACTATTTATTATTATTCTAAATATACAAAGGCAATAATAATTCTTTTAAGGCGCTGGTAAGAAAATCAGAAAACATTGGAACATATTCTCCAACGGAATTATAGCAGATTTCTTGTTTTTAAACACTCGGTCGCCATAACTGATTGTTTCCCTTTTCTAAGTAAGTTTTGGATCTGTCAGCTAACAAGTTCGAAGGTGCCAAACTTTGTGGTAATGTGTTATAGTTAACGGAATCCAACCTAAACGGCACCACCACATCGCTTTTAAATGAACTAGCAACCTCAAAGTTTTCATTCAAGGCATTCTATTGTCTACTACAGGAAAACTGAAGCGGAAACCATTACAGAAGTTTGACATAAATGGTGGTAGAGCGACAGGCCTCTGTATTCCAAACGTAAACATATTCGGATATCTACAAGCCCATTATAACGTTGATAACACCCAAATGTTTTCAGGATGTTTCTATTTTTAACACATATCCGGAATTATTGTAAATACCACTGTTATTGTATATATAGACTCTGCTTTCTCTTATCAATCATTAACTTGAAGCAATGTATTTATTTAATGCTGCTTTTGCATATCTAAAATTTATCATTTTCTTAAAGAAATAATACCAAGCTGGCTGCGTGAGATGGATTACAGCCTCGATTAACAGAAGTAATTACTCATGGAAACAATAATTTTAAAATGCAAAACCACAATGTCGATAACAAGCACAGTATATAAGAAATTAATATTATAAACTGGAAAAACCTCCACAGTTTTGTTTATTTTTATTCCATTGTATTTTTAAAGTAAAATAACCTAACTTTTTTTTTCACTCATTCATACTACCGCCCCCCCCCCGGAACCGCTTTCGCATTACTTCAGGGGGGTGCGGGCGTCCCTTACACACTAAACATTCATGCAACATGCACCCTAAACTTAATTAAGCAAATGCGGTCGCCCCAGTCGGGATTC
>JABXWE010016373.1:0-21625 GCA_014611495.1 Limonius californicus | reverse complement strand
ATTAATCTTGTTAACCAGCTGCATTATTCGATTAGTCCTATTCATTTTTCTTCGTAATAACTTACTTATATTATCATAAACTATCACTAAATAACTCAATGCAATGAATACTGACAGCTATGACAAGGCAAAAGTGTGGTTAACTGCATTTCACTAACAAATGACATGCGCACGCTATACCCTTTCCATGTGCTATACCAAAAAATGTGAAATTACTTTGGCAGGAAGAAGGCCATATCGTTGATATGGCCATATTCCTGCCTGGTCGCTTGAAAAATTGCGAAGCTAAAACAAGGACACAAACTTCTACAAGGCCAACAAAATTTTGTTACCTTTGTGGCGCTGTTCTTGCTTGAAAAGCAAGCAAAATTAAATAATTCTACGCAAAAAAAAGGAAAACTAATTTTTCGGACTTGTGGCCCTATTCTCGCTTGAGTGCGATATGTGGTTATATATAAAGATGGGCTGTATAGCAATTTTTTTCGTCAAACATTTTTTTCTAGTGCGTTTTGAAAATGAGTGACAACAATTTCGGGCAACGGTGTGCTATCAGATCAGGTTTTGCTTCAGACTTGGGCACAGTGCAACGCAAACTTTTGCAAAACTTCGGCAGACCTACGGAGACGGTGTTTCGTCAAGGACCCAGATTTTTCGGTTGTTTAAGGCATTTTCAGAAGGAAGAGAGTCGATTGAAGGTGAACCTCGCAGCGGAAGGCCTTCATTATCAAGAACCGATGAAAATGTCGACAGAGTCCGGGATCTTGTGCGTTCAGATCGTCGGTTGACAGTCAGATTGATCGGGGAAGAGTTGAATCTGATTCACATTACTGTTCAACGGATTTTGATCAATGAATTGGGGATGAGACAAATCTGCGCAAAAATGGTTCCGAAAAACCTTTCGCAGGACCAAAAGGACATCAGGAGGGAAAGGTGCCTTGATTTTTTGGAATCGGTTGAAAATTATCCCCATTGTCTGGAACGTATCATTACTGGTGACGAGTCTTGGGTGTTTGAGTATGACCCGGAAACCAAGCGCCGGAGCATGGAAGGGCACACTTCAACCTCTCCAAGGCCAAAAAAGCAAAAATGAGCAAGTCGAAGATCAAATGCATGCTGATTTGCCTTTTTGATAGCCAGGGAATTGTTTACAAAGAGTTTGAGCCTCAAGGCCAAATGGTTAATCACTTTTACAGAGAGGGTCATGCCTGTGAGACCAAACATTAAGAACAACTGGATGTTGCATCACGACAGTGTGCCTTGCCACACAGCAATTTCAATAAACGATTTTTGGCCAGTAAGAACATTGCTGTGGCTTCTCAGCCACCTTTTTGGCTCGACATGAGTCCTTGTGACTTTTTCCTCTTCCCAAGACTGAAAAATCACCTCAAGACGTCATTTTGGGACACAGTGGAAAACAATCAAACGGCTGTAACCGGCCAGCTGAAGGCTATTCCAGCATCCGAGTTCCAGCACTGCTATGAGAAGTGGAAGAACCGTCTCCAATGCTGTGTGGTTTCCCAAGGCAGTGACTTTGAAGGAGATAATGTTGAATTGTAATTTTATTCGAATAAAAAAATTGTAATAAATCAGTCCCATTACGTAATTTTCACACCTCGTATATCCCATGAAGTGTCATATGTGTTTACCCAAATGGTTCCGTATTATCGACTTGTTATTATATGTGGTTTGGAAGCATTGGGTCCTATTATGATTGTTATACAAGATTGGTGTGTTTATGTACATAAGTAGTTATTGAAAACAGTAGCATAGTGAATATAAATAACTATTTGAGTGAATAATGTGTGTGGTATGGTTAAGCGTTATTTACCTGGGAGGCAGTCAGTCGGCAGAGGTTGCATCGAAAATGTGCCTATGTCGAATTACTATAATTGAGAATGCAACATCTATGCCAGGATGGCATCGATTGACTTTTACGTGGAAGTGTGGACATTAATGGTACTCTTCCCTTCGCATGTGGGGCTGAGGGGGCACCTCCCGGGACTCCTGTGAATAACAGAGAGACTGGCTTAACGAAGTCAAATAGCCTGGATCCTTCTGGAGGATTAGTGCACCAGAAAATATGCATAATTGTAGTAAGTAGTCTATGATTACGAATGCCTGTGGTCACAGTAGTTGGCCATGGGCAGGGGGCTGGAGGACCCCCAGTAAGTACAATTGCCCAATATTTATTGACAGATTATTAAGTCTGTGTATTAATATCTGTTGCATGTCACCTGAGTTCTGATTGCATCCGCTGTTTGTGTATCTAGGAACTGCACAAATGAAATGCAGAAGCGCTGCTACCTTATCTAAATTAAAAATTCAGTAGTTTTTTTTCACCTCCCGTAAGATCGACCCTAACACAAAAGAAAAAATCAGTTACTTTTATTTTAAGAATGTAGTTGAAACTTGGTATATATGTCAACAGGTAATGAAACACACGGTGTAGACACAATACACAATTTGTAATTAATAAAATAGAAAGGTAAAGAACGCCGTGCACTGGTATTAAAACCAGCCCCGCAGATTTAACACTGGAAGACCTCGACAAGCCCGAATACCCACTGTGGAAGAAGTAGTTTTTCAAAGGATTGATAATAATCCTTCGACATTATCATGTGATAAGATGTTTACGCGAATACGTATTATACTTAGGGATTATTTCTGAGAAACACAACTCTACAATTAGAGAATGAAGTACTTCGTCTAGTTGCGAAGAATCCTTCCACAAATACAAGAAAAGTTGCGACGCAATTAAATGTAAACCAGGAAACCATATGGAAAATTTTAAAGTTTGTCTGCTCTACCCGTACTCTATTCAGCATGTTGCCACACGATTTCCCTCAAGGTTTCGCCTTTTGCCAGTGGTTACTTGAAGCAGTCGCTCAAAACCCAAACTTTTTGGTTGAAATAGCGATGAAGGTAACTTTTCATACCCTGTATTTCGCAAATAAAGCATTATGGGAAAAACTTTTATTCTTAACTTTTGTCTTAAAATCTCCCAAGTTTTCAACATTACTTAGGAAACACCGTGTCGTTGCTAGAGCATTTATCCTGGGAGGATTTATTTTAATTCTATAACGTGTGATTGTGAGATTATTTTAAAAAAGGTATTCGCTTTGCGTATTACTAATTTGTTTGGCTGTTTGGAATGGTAATATGATTTTGGATTATCTAAAAAATGGTCATTTAATACTCTAAAATAATGGTTTGGAAATGTCTGTTAATGTAAAATAGTTGGCAATTTACCTCTACAATTAATATAAATAAATAGGTGAGCTTCGCGTCTGAAAATTAGCGAGTTTTAGGGGGAAGTCAGATCTGGTGCTTGCATACTTACTGTCAGATTCGTTCCTGGTTAATATACTGGAAACTCCGTAAAATTGGCAGGAACACATACTATTACCAAAAAATATAGAACTTCAGTAAAGAAATTTAATGTGATGGTTTCGCTACTTTCTGCCAGATGGTACGGCTATACATTTTATAATGTATATGTAAATTTTACTGAATAGTTTTTGTATAATTACGCTGTCTCTGTTTTCCACAACTATAGGTAACGAAAAATCACAGGTCAAAAATTATATTTAAAAATCTTTTCAGTTGATTGTTCCAGTATATGTCATTTGATAATTTAATTCATCGTAGATATTTGAGAAATTATCATAGATTTTTTTAATAAGAATTAGCTTTCCTTATCAAAAGCGTAACCAAAGTTGCTTACAACATATTCGTTTTAAGGTCACGTGTTTTTTCATGTTGAATTTTCATATAATTTGTAATTTTTAGGTATACGTTTGCAAAATCCTTTCCAGTTTGCTTACAAAGATTTAAAAGTAGGGTGGTGTTAATATACATTCTCATTTTGATTAATACTGATGATATTTCTAGTGGTAGGTATAGTCTACCATTTATATTTTATATCCTGTTAGTTGTCATTATTTCAAAAGCAACATTTTTGCGGTTAATTTTATAATGCAATCGGCAATGATTGTAGCAAAAACTGCATAGTCATATACACAGGCAACAGTTCTTATTTAATGTGAGCAGTGAGTCTGCATTTTCTTCATGCAGATTTTTTAAAGTATTCGTTCATACAAAATGATTATATTCGTTGTATGTTCATACACTCGATAAATATTTATAGGCATAATTTTTTTCCTTTTTACTAACCGGCAAACATCTTCAGCTTTTAATAATAAATCTGCAAACTTTCAGCACGAAGTAGATTGATTTTTCCAACGTTTGAAATTTCATCCTGTATTTCCCGTTGAAGATACCATCATTTATTATGTGTTCTGGGCTTTGTATTCTCCATTGCTTGAATTATTATAGCATTAGCTGTTAAGGAAGAAAGGTTCATATTTAAACTCATGGCGAGATTTGGCCCATTTACCCGTAATAAACCTTCGGATATTGCACGATTTACTACTTCGTCTTTCAAGGAAATAAGGAGATTGTGTTGGTAGTGTAATTTATAAAACATTATATCAATGTACGGTTACACAGATCAGAGTACGCTTACCTATGCTAATATTATTCCATATATTGCCCATACAATTTGTTGGTTTTGTCTTTTACTTAAGTACATATTTGCTATAAATGCCACTGAAAGTGTTCCTTATGACAGACGCAGTATTTAAATGAGAAGTAAGAACCGCACCAAGGGAGTTTATAAAATCGTCCTATATACTTCCATTGATGTTGAATTTTAAGTGTGTGAATATAAAGTTGGAAATTATTTATTTCAGTGTACCCGTCTAGACATATTTGCGCGTTAACAATGAAAATCATTAATATCAATTTGATAATAAAATTTAATGCGGGTGTGTTATTAAATAATTAAGAAACAGTACAATTCAATTAATAGAATTGGCCCGTAGACTTCAAAAGTGCGTGTCACGTGAATTATAACAGAGTTGTTTGCGAATACATTACTGCTCGAATTCATTATAAGGAACACTTTGCGTATTACTTCAGAATTTGAAACTCCGCTAAATTAGTTCTATTTTATGTAGGAAACGATTGAACTTATATAATACTCGTCCTTTATTGATGAGAATTTAAAAAATGTAAAAATTACCGGGTATCCATTATATGTTGTGTTATACGAACCTTGATTTGGATAATAATAGAAAATTAACTTATTTAGATAACTTAAAGCTATTTTATGCTTTAAACCTAAAAAACATGTTAAAACCAAGTAAAGGTCATGTTCAATTAGTGTTGATTTTGTTTGGGTTGATCTGGTGTCTAGCCTCTCAATTCTCTTTTTCCTTTTGCTTTTTCGTAGTCGTAATAATTATATGAAGGTATCTGAGGTAGTAATCAGCTGTGAGCTTTTCACGTGGGGAACAATTGCATGCTTTTTGTGAGTAGTATTTGGATGTAGGTGTGAAGAACATTTTAATATGATTTTGATAATCATTAATTGTAGTATTACATATTTAAGGTGATTTATGTTTTAAATGAATATGAATCTTGTTAAACAACAAAACAAATATTTGATAGGCTGTGTGAGGTGTCAAAACATTCCTTTTTAAATAAGGAATATCGCTATAATTTCTGTTTGGATGTAAATGATATTTTCATTTAAAATAAATTAAAACAAGTAAGTATCATCGAACCAACAACAATTTAAATAGTGAAACAATTTTGGGATTAACAATTTAAAAAGAAAACATATAGTTGCAGTGTATTTATTAGTTTATTGATGTATTTGAACATGTTAAGTAATAAGCAGTAAATAATATTTGGGTTAATTACCTTGTGAAACGATTTTACGAATATGAAGATAAATAGTCCACAGTTTTTCTGGGAGAAACTTAGAAAAAAACAACAAGCTTTCATTTAGAAGTTTAAAAACAGGGCCCTGCAGGAGTGCCATTCTAATTTCATCTGGTAAATTTTACCAATACTGGAAGAAAATAAGCAAGTGCTTCTATGCGAAAAGGTGGGTCCGCTTGAAAGTGCTTTGATAAACTAGACCTTAGTATTTATTTAATGTAACTTTGTCATTTAATTATTAATGTTAAAATTGCTTAAGGTTTTATAGGAAAAAAACTTAGATAATTCGATAACATTTAATTCATTTCTCTCTTTCAGCCATATTTTATAAGTACATGTTTACTACCTTGTATCCTTCGCCTTGTTCAGTTAACCAGCGCAAGAATTTAAAGGTTCTACAGCAGTTACCAAAATTTATACTATAAACCCTAAGATAAGAGTTCTTTTAAAGTTTACGTTTGAAGTGTTCCTTTTGTGTTTTTCAACAACTTATGTAATAGTATTGTGGCTTTTTTTTATATGAAAGGGTAATCATCTTTATTACGGATGCAAGTAAAGCAACATTTCCCATTTTTTCAAACGTTGCTTTAATATGGGGCTCATATTATGTAGGTCCCTCAATAAAACATCATAATATTTATTTGACGCCAACAACGTGTTTCAAAAATTTTAGCACGTTATTTTGCTGGGTTAATTGTTATTAAGATTTATGAAGGTAATTAAAAAGGGTAAAATATTTGATAAGTAAGAAAATTAGTAGGTGTCGGAAATTGTATTCGTTATGATGGAAATTAGGATGGACAAAGAAAAAAAATCGGTCGAAATGAAAACTACGGAAAAATTAGAAGAAGATAGCGGCATGACTGAAAGTGAAGTAGAGAAGGAAGTGTTGATAACAAATATGTTTCAACAATTCATGTTAGAAATTAAAGGGATGAATAATAAAATAGAGGAAAAATTCGAGGAAAATGGACCCAAAATACAGCAGCTGGCTGATGGTTTTAAACAAATAAAAGAAAAGTATAGCATGAAGATAAAGAAAAAATTAGAAGATTGCGAAGACAGAATTGAAGAACAAATAGCAATTTTAAATACTAATTTAATAATCATCAAACTGAATGGTGGAGAAGATTTAAAGAGTTTGGAAAGTAGAATCTTAGGAAACTACGAAAAGCTGTCTACAAGTATCAAGGATTACCAAGAATTTATGAAAAAATTTTAAAGTTTTATTGGAGACCTGACCAACAGATGAAATTATGGACCGAATTATTTAAGGGCAAATCTATCCCTCATCGAAATACGTCCCGAGAAAATTATGCTATTAAGAAATTATTTTTTTTTTGCCAACAGTTAGAAATTATATCGGATATGACCACTACAATTTGACATCTTTCTTTTTATTTTAATTTTAAGTACGACTTTATTTGAAGATGTGTAATATGTATTGCATTGAGACATGTTTCAAATAATTTTTTATACAAAAGGTTCTCGTACAAGCGGTGTATAACCGACCGTAGCCGGACAGAAAACCCCCGGACAAAAAATCCCCCGGACATAAAACCCCCGGACAAAAAACCCCCACAAAACAGAATCTAGGATAAAAAAGCCGTCGAAAAAACAAGCGCGGATTTAATCTGTTTTATAGGGTATGAATTCAGTGTAAATTTATAACGTGCGTATAAATAAAAACGGATTTGTAGTGGCCTTTGGAATTTGAGGGCTTGTCTTCATTTGGTTCACACGATTAACAAATAATGCTGTCAAATCATAGGTTAGGTTAGGATGTGTCAAACGTCAACGCTAGTGTTTGCTATCATTTATAACGTTTAGACTTTTATAGTTCCAGTAATTAGATAAAAATTAGTAAATACAGTTTAATTAGTGGCACCGCGTGAATTAACATTGATTTTTTCGCGTGGACAAAAAGCATTTATGATAACTGCCATTACCACACAACGTGTGAACCAAATGAAGACAAGCCCCCAAATTCCAAAGGCCACTGCGAATCCGTTTTCATTTGTACGCACGTTATTTAGTTTAACTCAAATAAATGGCCACAAACAACAAAAACTTAAGATTATCCTTTAATCCTAAAATTAACTAGTAAGCAGGAAGCATACTGGATTCATAACCGACATGTTTAGATTAGCGGACAAGTAGGTAGAACTTCACAGAATCGCGACGACAGTAATGAGATTCCATACTAGGAAATTCTTCAATATGATTTTGAAGGTTTCTAATGTGACATTAGAAGGCATGCTTTCTTTTTTGTCATTCCATATGAACAAAGCCGTGGTAATAATATCCTGAATACAAATTTCCAGTACTTTATAACAGAAAAAGGTAGCCCACAAAAAAATTCAAGCACAGTCTCTTGCGTTCTTGTTCTGAATTCCTTAGCGTATAAATTCTGGATATATAGTTAAGCTCCTTTTTGGTATTTTTTTGGGTTTCACATGCACGTTTTCCATTCCAACACTTAAATAAACTTTTCGCAGCATATAATCTGCTAAACCCAAATATTCGATACATATTTTTAAACGGACAAGTTGCCGTTGCACTTAATCTGTAATTATTAAGACATAATAAAGCTGTAGGAGCCACTATTATACACTTCTAGTGTACCCCAAGTAAACATGATTTAGAAGGGATAGATAAAAGGTTTCCTTCGTCGTTTTCTTATCTGTATCTACACTCCTCTTAGATTTAGCGTTGAAGAATTTATATTTATGATTTTGTGGGTATTATTTGAGTACTCACAATTTACTAAATTCAGGTGTAATTGAAAATACTCAGTGCCAGAAGTGACGAGATTTAAGGACTTCTGGTTACACAAAAAATTTGCATATATAATGTTTGGCAAATAATCACTCTTTTGCCGTTTGTGTTTCAATAGTAAACTACTGGTGGTAAACTGGTGGTTGCTGGACTATCGGATTTTCTGCTTCTCCTTCTTTTAGGATGTTGCACTTTAATGCTGTCTGAAAGAATAACGTCATGGTATAATTTATTGGGTTTTTGAAGAAACTTTTCGCGGCATAGATTTATGTCATCCAAGGTAACTGAATTACAAGAAAATAATTTAGTTTTCTTGTGTTTACAAGAAGGCATCTCAAAGCGTTGAAAGTGCTGATCAGGATTACCATACCTAAAAATATTAATTAATATTAAAGGATTATCAAAATAACTATGACATTCATTACAGTTCCTCCTTTTTCTTATCTCTTGATCATTCTCGTTTCTGTTTTTGTCGACTGTCTCTATCAACAACTCCAACTACATGTTCGCTTCCCACGTTTGGTAGATCTCTGATTCGGTCAATTGCAAATTTTTAATAAAAACCCCTAATAAATTTATATTTACTTGCTACCTACCTTAAATTATTGTCAATCATTCTTCTCGTTCTTTGATTTAAACAGCTATCATTGAAATAGTGCTTGTTCGCTTATTCTGGACAATGCATGGATTGTTTGTCTCACGGCGATGTACTAAGCTCACTTTGAATGTCCAGGGTATTTTGACTGCTTATCTTATAGACTTATACGACACTATGCACGTTTTCAATTCTTAGAAGCTACTAACGGATTTACATGGTAAAGGAAATTAGAAAAATTAGAAAAATTAGGAAAAAAGATTTACAAGTTCTGGTTAACAGAATAAAATATGAAAGCGAGGCAATGGGACTGACAATAAACAGGAAAAAAACAAAATATATGGTAGTAGGCAAGAACGTAATAAATAATAATCACTTGCTTCTAGACGGAGAGATTGTCGAAAGACTATATAACTTTAAGTATCTGGGAAGTTGGTTAAATGCGGATCTAGACCCTGATAAGGAAATTAAAGTAAGGATAGAACTGGCAAGAAGCGCCTTTATGAAATACAACTCTATGCTGTGCAGTAAAGAACCAAGCATATCCACTAGACTTAAATTCATGAAGTGTTATGTATGGTCCCAATTAATGTATGGCGTCGAAACATAGACACTTAAAGCAGCAATAACAAAAAGGCCTGAGGCTCTGGAGATGTGGATATACAGGAAAATGTTAAAGATACCATGGACAGCAAGAATAACGAACGAAGAAGTTATAGCCAAAATAGGACAACCACGAGAACTGCTAAGAAACATTAAACAAAGGAAAACTGCCTATCTTGGACATGTATTGAGAAACAATAAATACAACTTATTACAAATCATTACGCAAGGAAGAATAGAAGGGACGAAAGGAGTGGGAAGAAAAAAGAAATCACGGCTGAGAAACATCCGAGATTGGACAAAGATGAATATTGAACAACTATTCCATGTTGCAAGAAATAGAGATGAATTTGGAATGGTGATAGCCAACCTCTAATTTAGAGAAGGCACTAAGAGAAGAAGAATGGAAATTTCTGTAGCGTTTGCGCGCAATATTTAAAATGTGGACAAAGAGCATTTTGAAAGTCTACTTCTCAAATAACAATGTCGAAGATGCAACGACTTTTATTTTAAAAAATTGTTAACCTGATCTTATAATTAAGAAAAGAATATGAAGAATTCTAATATGTCAGATCCTATTTCTTCCATTTGAAGCTGAACATTATTTTTTAATTACAATCTTGTTAATAACTCACTAGTTTATTATTTTCCATCACCACTAACTTTTTCGTTTATAAATTCTGGATAAATAAATTGGTTTTTAATAGCGTAATTTTACTGTGGCTCCTGCACCCGTAATCTCTTCATTTTTAATGCTACAACTCCAACATGACTCCATTTTGTAGAATTAACCGATTTTGGCCGGTTTTCCACTTCGGCTATTGTATTTTTTTAACTCATACTTAATTCTTTAACTACAGCTGTTTTCCATAGTACTGGGTTAGCCTCTCTTCTTCTCTTCTTAGACGACTGTGATGAAACATTTGGTAAAGTTTCTATGCAAACGGTTGGCATTTCGGACTCGTCTTCCATACTTCTTCTTGTAGTGCCTATCTTAACGGATGTTGGCGACCAATATGGCTATCTGTACTTTAGATACCGCAGCACGAAATAAAGGTGTTGTAGATTTTTTATACCAATTGCGTAAGTTTTTCAGCCAGGAAGTACGTCTGCGGCCAGGACCTCTTCTTCCTTGAATTCTGCTTCGCAATATAAGCTGCTGCAATTCGTATTTTTCCCCTTTCAGCACGTGACCCAGATATTCCAATTGCCGCTGTTTGATAGTGGACAATTCATTCTTTATACTATCTCCACATTAGTCACTCTATCTGTCCACGGTTTGCGTCTGTACGTCCACGTTTCAAAAGATTTGATTTTATTACGTAGATCTTCGGTTAACGTCCATGCCTCCATTCCGTACAGAAGCATCGAGAACACATAACATTTTAAGAAGCGCTTTCTTAACTGCAGATTTAAACTGCGGTTATTCAATATAGGTTTTAATTTATTAAACGTATATCTTGCGTGCCCGATACGACTTCGTACTTCCAGTTGTTGTCTCCCCTCACTACTGATTATGATACCTAGATATCTATATCTGGGTGTTAACTCTATTGCTTAGTTGTTTATTGTTATTCCCTCTAGTCAAAACTGTTGTTTTTTGTAATTGTCATGTACTTCGTTTTTTTTTTAAATTCATATCTAGTCTGTAAACTTTACCGGTTTCGTATACTCTATCAAAGAGAGTTTGAAGCTCTTGTTCTGTTTCGGCGATAAGGACGGTGTCGTCGGCATAACGTAAGTTGTTTATTGCAATACCATTAATTTTTATATACCTTCTATGCTGTCTTCTAACGATGTTCTAAATATTATCTCGGAGTAAACATTAAACAACAACGGTGAAAAAATACACCCTTGTCTAACTCCACGTTTTATACTTATTTCTTCAGTGGTGCCTTCTGTTGTACGAACCTGAGTTGTTTGTTTCCAGTATAAATTTGCAATGATCTGTATATCTTGAATATCTAAATTTATTTGTTGAAAAATTTCCACCAGTTTATTATACCGATTGCGATCAAAGGCTTTCGTATAATCTATAAATCCTAGAAATACGTCCTTGTTAACATCTAAGCATCGTTCGGCTAGTATGTTTAGGGCAAATAGCGCTTTGCGTGTTCCATATCAATTTCTAGCGCATAGCTGCGTCGCTGATAAGATGAAGTCACATTTGGTGTATATGCGGGAGTATATAATTTTTAAGGGTGTGACTCAATAAACTGATATTTCTATAATCTTCACACTTTCTTGGATGTACTATTTTGGGGAGCGTACTATCCGTATCAAATGATACGACTCTTTTGAGTTTATATACGGCCCAAATTAGTTTGATTTTTTAGCGCTTGAACTGTTTGGAACAGGAAATTCTCCTTGATCATACACAGATATTTATTAAAATGTAATTATTCGTGGTAGTCTCAAACACTAAGGCACAGTTTACCGATTCAGGATGGTATTGAAACACCTATGGCTCATTAAAAATTTGGCATTGACGGATAAGTCTGAGGAAAGTCTCCGGGCGATGCAACTCTTCTGGGATTTTGCTTTTGCGTAAGACTGTGCGAGTTGAACTTTGTCAGATCTTCCTCTTTCCCAAATCTGCATGCAAAACTGTTTGCATCGTCTCCGTATTGATGTTTAACTCATCTGCCATCGTTCGGCGATCTTTTGCCCCAAATATTTTACAATTTCGTTGCCCGCATATTGTTGTTATGAAATTTTAAACGTTATTATCTGACTGCTTATGTCTCATAAATGTGCATGTGGTTTCCTAGTTAATCGAAGTTGGATCTCTTACAACTTAAGAAATTCTAATAGTGTGCTTTGCTTTGCGTACTAATTCGCTCGTATTTTTTTATATTATGGTTTAGCTGTTATTATTATATGTAAAATGATGTTAAATTGATAAAAAATTAGAGCAGGCGCCGAAATTACAAACTCATTTTCATGTATAAAATTGCACACAAAATGGGAATATTTAGTGACATCTTTCGGTATGTTTCTTGAATTGCTTCCTCTTAAATTTGTGGGACTGGTGGAGTTTATATCTATTGTATTATAAGTAGTCAAAGTTATGTCTACTATTTTTGGGGCAGTGCCGCGAATGAAAGCATAAAGGACATGGCTGATATCACCCCAAAAATAATTCATTGAACTTTAATTAGTATTCGACGGACTATCAATAATAACAATCAAATCAATTTTGTAAATTAAATAGGCTCCAAATTGAGTTACATCTGTTTTCATGCGTACGGCCACTAGCAAGATCGGAGGTAAATGTGATAATTCATCGACACCAAAGTCTCAACAATTGCTTTAAAAGTTTTTACATTACCTGTAATGAACATTCGTCTATAAAAGTCTATTAGTTTTGGAGATTGTTTGATCGTCCGGCCCTTATGATTGAATACAGTTCTAGTGTAGCGTAGCGGCAGCTGCTCGCATTTGTGTTGAAAACCGCGTTCTAAATTATGAAAATTGTGGAGATTCGTTTTGGCAACGTCTATTTTCGTCCTTTACGTTAATAGGGTGTAAAATTAGCATAACGTAACCGCGTTATTCGTGCCCAACTAGAGCAAAAGAAGCGTCGGCCCAGACAGCTTGGAGGAATGCGCAAAGAAATAGCTCGTTGTGTCCGAAACACGTGGATTTCGCACGCGTTGCGATATTTCCAGACTTTTAGCAGCCACCGAGTTGCCCTAGGTCAGTGGATTTATTTCTGCGACGTCTGGACGTCCAGATTATCTTGTCCTAGGTCGTTGCCACGTCGATATAATTTTGTATCTTTTTGGAAAAGCTCTAGATAGAAGGCGAAAATAGATTTTAATTGTTTGCTGCTATTTCTTGAAGCGCCCAGAACAATGAATGTGTGAAATGGAAGAACTTGGTTTGTTTCGTCGTACTTGCGCACATTTTCAGGAACTTTATTATTGTATAACCTTAATTATATATTGAGTTTGTATACTATTTTATGTAATTACATATCAGACTTTAGTTTCTTTACAAATACTTTAGATAACTACTACAAGAGAACTACAAGTATAAACAAAGGGAGCAATTAAAATAACCCATCAGACATCTATATCCAACAACGATACCTTTAAATAGCTGAAAGTGTTCAACAAATCTGAAAAATAGAAATAGCAATCGTCTTTGGAGTTCTTCACCTATTGGCATTTCCTTGGCAAAATGCCGCAAAGCAGAGGCGGTGGTAGGACTGGATATTTCCAGTTAGTTGAAACAAGACTGAAAATTGAGGGACGACTCTGGTTTTAAGGAAAATTAAGCTTTATTTTTCAAAATTCTTAGACTTGAATGAGGTAGACTTGCTGCTGCTATAATCAATGCGGTCATTGACCTCGTCAAGATAATAAATAAGCCAATCACAATGAAAATAGATTTTGAGGTTCGCTTTCATGGGACGCAACTTTTCCTGCCTGTAAAATTAGAACAGTGGTTGTGGAAATATTATAAACTATTTTATTATACATATCCGTAATGAGGATGGCTATAAAGTATTCTTAAAACACAGAAAAATTTTTGTAAAATAAAAATTATAAGTAGAAATTAGGGACATGAAAATGTTTAATTTTTATTTGAACGTCAATTATTGTAGCAAATAAAATTTCTTTTCATGGCATGCGTAAAACAAGATCTAATTGCCGCTGCAATTCTCAAATTCCCAAAAGTACCTCGCTGTGTCCTCTGTGTGGGCACTATTATTCGATATATGTTTAACAGTAGTAATTCTGAAATACTACAAAGGAAAGGGTAATCTAATTTTTATTAATTCTCTACTAATTTATGAACACAATTTTGGTTGAAAGATGAAAAATAAATGTCGTGATTTAAATTTATTCATGAGTACCTGCTTACAGCTTATATATGTAACCATTTTTTGTCAGTGCCTATTGGAAATTGGACTAATGAAAGTATTACATTTATAATAGTATATAATAATAAATAGAAGAAACGACTGAACCTCAATTTCAAGCAATTGGTTAATATTTTATGTTGATAACATGTAACCAAGTGATGATATAATTTTAAATTCTTACTGCATAAAAACCAACATTAAATCAACTAAGTACGTTTAAGATAATACAATGTACAAATTAGTTCAGCCGGTTTACAAGAAAGGCAGTAGAGATAACTATATAAATTATAGAGGCATCGTCTTAACGTAGAATACAGAATATATGCAAAAATAATATGCAAACAAACAATTGTAGACCCTTACAACCATAGAAGAACAAAGTGGGCTTCGTAAAGGCCGTTCCACCGTCGCCAATGTTTCCGCTCTACAATAACTCAGAAAAAAGAAGAGAATGTAATCTCCAAACCTACCTAGCTCTTGTCAACCTCAAAAAAGCCTTTAGTTTGACTGTATAAACAGAAGGAAATTACGGCTAACGATGAAAGATATAATATTTCCTCCCTTTTTTTTTATTAAAATTTAAACCAGTTCAACATGCAGAATGTTATACATGGTTCTGTTAACATTGGATATACATATAACATTAAGGGTCTTTTACTAAATTTTCGTGTAACAAATTATTTGATAAATAATAAAAACTATAAATAACGCATATAAGTAAATGTACAGGGTGTTAATGAATTGTAGGGACAAACTTCTAGGGCTTGCAAAACACAAAAAAGCAAACAAGTTTTGTTAATAAATGTGTGGTCAAAAGTGTTTCCTTTAGAAAATAGAGCCTCTTAAAGATTCTTTAAGAAGTACCTGAAAATAGGCAAACCAATTTGCATTTTAAATTATTCTGTACAGGTCATTTTGAAAAAAAAAAACGATGTAGTCATACATGCATTCAAATAACGTCAGTTTTGACACAATTCGATATTTTTTGACTTTTCTTGCATTCGTTTCTTTCTGTACCTTTTATAATCCGTTTTTTTTTCGTTCTGTTATTTTTTTGATAATTATTTTCTTCGTTATTTTCGTTCTGTGTTTCGTATTTTTGTGGTATGGCGAATTATACTTTTGCCGAACAGCATGGCACGATGTTCATATATGGAGGTGCTTGGGGTAACGCACGCGAAGTTGCTCGCCTGTACCAATAACATTTTCCGAATAGGAATCATCCATCACACAAGGCTTTTAGTGTAGTTTCACGTCGGCTGCGGGAAGAAGGTACATTCGTTGTCAACAGACCCAATTGTGGAACTACCAGAACAAGGCGTACGGTGGATTTTGAGGAAGAAGATTTGGAGAGAGTGGCTGAAAATCCTTCTACTAGCTCAAGAGCCATAGCTCATGAAATGGGAATGAACCATGTTTCAATATGGGAGGTACTACTTGAGCAGCAGCTACACCCGTACCATCCACAGAAGGTATAAGCCGTGGTTCAAGCAGATTTACCCAGAAGGGTAGAATTTTGCCAGGAATTTCTGCGGCGGTGTAATAAGGATCCAGAATTCCAAGTAAACGTTCTGTTTAGTGACGAGGCATCTTTTACGAAAGAAGGAATTTCAACAGTCTAAACAGCCACATTTGAGACGATGAAAATCCCCATGCTGTGGTTCAAAAAGGATACCAGAAAAGATTGTCAGTGAACATTTGGGCCGGGATTGTTGGCTATAGACTCATTGGACCATATCTGCTACCCCGAAGGTTAACAGGAGCAATTTATTTAAATTACTTGCGCCATGCCCTGCCTGAACTTTTGGAAGATGTTCCACCTCAAATGTGGCTGCAGCACGATGGTGCACTGATACCCGGAGCAGTTATGGCCCCTGGAAACCCACTGCATATTCTGTACTTTTAAATTGAAAGTCTCATGGTATTCGTAAATTGTTTATTTATTGGATATTCTTCTTCGAGAGCCGGTGAGCGACTGACTCGATTGAGCCAGGGGGCTCGATATTTAAAGCCAAGCAGGAGGGAGGAGCCTGTGCAAATAACGACGAAAGGCGAAGTCTGGAGTTAGAATGCACCGCGAGCTCCCTCTGGACTAGCGGTAACAAGCTCCCCTCTGCCTTGGAGGCTATCACTCTGATCTAACAGAACACAACAACTGAACAAAAATGGAACAACAAAATGGAAATACGATAACTTATATATACACTAAACTAAATTTGTCTATAATTGTTTGTAATCACACTTTACCCACTAATGCACTGATTTACCTGGCGCTCGCCGAATGTCATATATATGGATCTTCACTGGATCCCCGTCTGGCCTACGGACCCAGTAGGTGGTGGTGCCGGCTGGCTCGATGATCGTCCTGGGGCCCTTTCAGTGAGAGTGAGTCCACCCCCTAGTGGTCGGGTAGACTCGGAGCAGGATTTGGTCGCCTGCCCGGAAAGCGGGTGTAGTGGCTCCGTCCACGACTTACCGGGCGCGCTACCGGTGTTGGTTGCGGTGTACCTCCTGGATCCGCTGCTGTCGGGTTTCTCCCCGATTCTCGGCGTCCGGTTCGTTGGCGGCAGCAGCTTGCCATTTTCCGGGTCGTGGAAACTCGTAGCCGAGGAGGGCTTTACTTGGCGTGAGACCGGTTGCAGCGTTCCGCCGGGTGCGAAGATGGCATAGCACCCGCGGAAGAGTGCGGTCCCACTCAGCAGGGTCCTTCCCCTGCAGCTGGATCCGTAGCCCTTTCTTTAGCTCCTGGTTGCGGTGCTCTACTGGGTTGGCCCTTGAATGGAAGATGGGGATGGTCAAGTGCAGAGATCCCCAGCGGCGCAGGGCGGCGTCCATAGGATCGACACGAACAGGCTACCGTTGTCGGAAACGATGCACCGCGGGTAGCCAAACCTGAAAAACACCTCCTCTTCCAGCAGCCGCATCACGGCGGCGGCGTCAGCGCGGTCGACTGGGAATGCTTCAACCCAGCGGCTGAACAGGTCTGTTACGACTAGGATTTGCCGATTACCTCGGGGACTGGTGGCGTGCGGTCCGATCATATCTACGGAGATGGCTTCCCAAGGATGCGTAGGGGTGCGGGGTCGCAGCGGGGCCTTGTTCTGAAGCGGGGAGGGTGGCACACACCCAGAAATTGCGCACGCAGTTTTTCGCGGATGCCTCCAGGTTTAACCAGTAATAGAGACGGCCGATGGCCCTCGCGGTCTCTTCTGCGCCTGGGTGGTCGACATTGGAATCGTCGTGGTAATGGTGTAGCACTTGGGGTTGGAGGTTGTATGTGTAGTATAGTATAAGTGTTTTTTTCCTATTACCAATTGTGCAATGTTATTATGTAGCTATTGAGCTAATATAGCATATATTATTATCATTATATTTGCTGCGGTGCGCAGGAATGGACTTCGTAGATGTGCTTCGTATGTAGAAGCTGGGGGGGGGGGCGATGTTTAGAACGTTTACTATAGTTTTGTTAATTTTTGAATTAGTTATTTTAAATTTTTCAAATAGTTGATTTTTGCTTAGTAGTTTTTTATTTAACGTCGGCCTATTTCTGCTACTATGGCTAATCACCGACGCCAGGGAGCGATCCTACCACACCTACATTTAGGCGCTTCTTAAAGAATTTTTGAGCAGCTCTATCCTTGAAAGGAAACACTTTTGACCATACATTTATTAACAAAAAATGTTTGTTTTGCATGTATACTTTAAGCACTAGAAGTTTGTCCCTGCAATTCCTTAATACCCTGTATAAATTGACACATAAATAAACAAACAGACGAATAGCCTGATTAATTGCCTGCGTTGCACTTTCGGTCATTATCTATTAGGAGATCTTGAGGTAACCTTTTTTTTTCAGCCGAGTATGCTGTGATTTCTGAACTAAGTTGTAATAAGTTGCTCCAGCACTATGTTGTAACTGATCAAAAAACTTTTTTTCAGAAGATTCAATAATTTGTTGAATTGTGTCAGTTCTTTATGTATTTGTGTGTTGCGCAAATACCAAGCGCATTTGGTTGAGATGCGTAGAACTTTATTTTAAAATGACTTAACTTTTTCCATTTGAGTATTTGACGTCGTGCCCCAAATAACACACGCGTATGTCAGCAGCGGTCTCAAGATGCACATATATATATTAGTACGGTACACTTTGTTTAATGAGGATCTTGTATTTATAATAGGGTATAATTGCACAAGTCTGGTGTGGGCTTCTTTTAATTTCTTCTCTATGTTAATTTTCCACGTTAATCTTCGGTCTAACCACAGCCCCAAATATCTCACACCTGAATCTTTTGAGTTCCAGGATACGGTAGTACCTTGTATATTGATTTCTGGAGGATCTATTGGTCTTCTTAAAGTGAAAATTTTTGTTTCACATTTGTCAGCGTTTAAGGATATCCCCCATTTGACAAGCCAGTTACTTAATTCACTTACCGCTATTTGAAGATTATCCCTAGTCTCTATAATATTGCTGTTTTGAGAGATGATTGCGGTATCATCTGCATACATAGACATGGCTGTGTTTTGAGGTCTGGGTATATTGCTCATGTATATGTTAAATAAAAGTGGACCAAGTATAGAACCTTGAGGGACTCCTCTCTCAATATTTCTGGCGGTGGATTTGTCGCTATTTATTCTTACTACAAAAGTTCTGTTGTGTAGGAAAGATGAGCAGATATATAAATATGCAGGTATGCCAGTTTTTAAGATTTTATATTGCAGCCCTGTATGTAAAACCTTATCAAATGCCTTTGCAGCGTCTAGGAAAACAATCAGAGTGTGCGCTTTTTCTTCATATCCCTTATATATGTTTTCAACTAACCTCAGTCGTTGCTGAGTCGTGGAAAGTTTTGATCGAAATCCGACCTCAAATGATGGTATTGTATTTGATTCTTCCAAGAAGCTATTCATTCTGCTGTGTATGACTTTTTCTAGGATCTTGAAGATTCATGTCAGTAAGTTATTGGTCGATAGTTAGAGACAAGCCTTTTGTTTTTTTGCGGTTTCAGAATGACTATGATTTCTGCCAACTTCCATTTTTCCGGGAAGTACCCTGTCCTTAGGCATACATTGAATGTGGTGCAAAGATGCGCTATTACTTTTCTAAGAAGGTGTTTCAGTATAGAGTTTGTAATTAAATAATTTCCAGATGCTTTCCTGTTTTTAATCTATGTTATGTACAGTTTTATTTCTGACGGAGAAGTGGGATTAATCTCTGACGAGTTGATTAGTGGATTTTCAGATATTGCATATCAAATTTCGTTTTGGGCTTCAGCATCACTTATTTCGTCAGGGTTCTTGAAGACATTTTCAAAATGGTCGGCGAACGCGTTTGCATTTTATATGTTGCTACAAAAGATTTGGGTGTTTGCGGCGATAGGGGGAATTATGGTTTGCTGTTGTAAAATTTGCTTTGCGGTTGGCTACATGTGAGTGTCACCTGGTTCAATATCACTTATGTATTTTTGCTATTTGTTGATCGCAAGATTATGTAGCTCCCAGTTTACCCGATGTATATGTTGATTGAGTTTGGTTTTAAACGATTTAATTCTGGCGGTTTGCCATAATCTTCTGGTGCGATTTTATTCTTTGATTAAGTCTAATATGTAATTAGGAGTTTGGATTGGATTATATTGTTGGCGTGTGTTTTTCCTGATAGTTGTCTTTTGAATCAAGTTTTTAATAACATTGGTGTAGTCCGCAATTGCTATATCTTCATCTCCTATTGATTTTATGTCGCTACAGGGTTCAAAGGCCAAGCTTATTTCTGTTTTGGAACAGTTTCCAGTCTATCTTTCCGTTTATTAAACTTTCCTATCTGTCGGTTAAGTTGAAATTGGCATGAAAGGATGTTAACACAGGGAGATGGTCAGAATCAAGTTCACATGCAACTGTTTATGCAACAGGGAAGACACAATTTCTATGTAGAACAATATCGAGGATGCCAGGACGATGATCTACTCTGCGGGGGTAGCGCGTATATTCAGTCGGAGGTGATAATTGAATAGCGTGGTTGTTGATTATGGAAAGAAATCTAGTTTTATTAGGATTGACGGCTCTACAACCTCACTTAATGTGTTTGCTATTTAGATTTCCGCAGAGAATATTTCCCCTACACTTAGTAAAAGTAATACAAAGCTCCTATCAGGACACTAGCATTAAAATGGCCGAAAGAAACAAACTTGCAACAATAATTATAGAAGTGCAAGGCAAGGGTTTTCCATATCAGCTGAATTTTTTAATATTGCTATGTTATTTCCCCTAGATTATTTAATTTGATTACGTAATGCTTTGCTCATATTAAAAGGATACTGTTTTTGATGTTGTAATCCAGTTTGTGTTTGAAATTAAGATTAATTAGCTTAATTGTAATGTAAATCATGCTGTATAAAAGATATTTCTTATTATATTTCATAAATGTAAACCTTGTAAGATAGAAAGGTATCTTCCGATCTTCGGTATGTTCTACGATTTACACTGCGTTTTCAGTGGAAATTCGGTAGTGAACAGTTGTGGGGACGTCTGTTTTCCATTTTAGTGATGAGTTGGGGTGTCCAAAGTAATGATGAGGCTCTGTAATGTAAATAATTTTAATATTGCCATATAAACATTATAAAATATTGCTTGTATCAAGATTGATGTAAGAATTTATGATTTATTATTGTTGGTATTAGTTAAAGTCTTATATGAGGTAGGTTTTTATATACTTTTATTTAGATAAGTATTTGTTTTATATAAGAAAATTTGTTAGTTTGTATAAAGTTTAATATTTTGAGGTTAAATTTTGTTTTTTGACTTATATTTCTGTTATTAAGATGTTTTAGAGATGTTAATGTTTATATTTATGTTGTATGAAGGTTTAGTTATCTGTTTTTAATGTTTTTAAAGCTTGATTAGAGAATTTTCTGAAAAATTGCATTTAAAAGCACATGTCATTTTTGTTTCTAATCTTGACAAATATGATACCGATGGATTGCAAATTTTGCATAGAGTAC
>JABXWE010016371.1:0-21653 GCA_014611495.1 Limonius californicus | reverse complement strand
TTTACATATGCTAAAATTGTTTTCAGACTGTTTCTCTGCAGGAGAAGAAAATTTTGATTTTAGGTAACTTGAAATAGGTAATTATCAACAGTTATTATGAACTCATCAAAGATAGTACATATGATTTTTTGCATTACTTACTATATAAAATCTGTAAATAATAAGAAAAGCAAGTGATAACCCAATAATAAAATTATTTAAAAAAAAGAAGTGCAGAAAAGAAGGGTTGCCCTTTTCTTATGATCTAACTAATGCTTCTATCCGCATTTTTTTAGTTATACAGTTTTGAAGATTGACTAATGCCATAGACTAATAATAATTAGTCTACGCTAATACGTATTTAGCTGTTTAATAATTATAATTAGGGGGTTAGTGATTCTGACCTTTACATTTGCTAAAACTGCTTTCAGATCAGATAGCACTACGGGAAGAAAATTTTAATAAATCTACAACATAACGTTGAATAACCTATTAACCATTATTAAGATAGCCTGGAAAGGTTTCAAAAATCATACTTAATTTTATGCATTGCATACAAATCTCTAGGCAAATATTTCATTTTTAAAACCACAGGAAACCCAAATGATATCTAGCAACAAAATTATTTTAAAAACAAGAAGGAATGAAAAGGAAGGTCGGTTTTATTGCGTGATTTTACTAATCCTTTCTATTTGAATTTTGTAAGGTCATACGCTTTTGAAGATACTGGATGATGTATGTTTAGTTGCATATTCAAAAAAATCCAAGAGCCGGTTGAGAAGTTTTTCGTCACTTCTTACAAGCCTTAATGACTAACTTTTAGTCTGACAAATTTAACAGAGTTGCCGCGCCCTAGTATCCCGCGCCGTACCGGTCCGCGCCCTAACGGTCCGCGACCTAATGTCCACGCGCCCAAACGGCGGCGCCCAAACGGCCGCGCCCTAACGGCCGCGCCCGTATGTCCGGCTCCGGCGCCTTGGTATATCCGAAATGAACAGTTGCACTATGAACTGGGTATCTCAACGATTCAAGAATATATCAGTGCTAGTACGGAAAAATTCTTTACTTAGTGCCGGTGGCGGAGCTCTGCATTATAACATCGGCAGAAGAAACATTCACGCCCGACTACAATGCAAACTACCCCAGGACTTGTTATCAGATGAATCCAGTGACTAACCTTACAGTAATCAGAAATACCAAAATATCTCAAATGCTATTATAATTAGTTGTTTGTAATGAATTCAACAGTACCAAGTGTAACACAAATGTTGTTGATCTGGTAATAAATATATTTAAAAAAAACTTTATAACTAATTAATATAAGAATAAAAACTTTGAAAAAAGAAGCAACTTTGTATCTTACCTGATATATAACTTAAATGTTAAATAATTAATAGGTGCTGCATTAACTAATAGATTATTCAAAAAATTTGCATTTTGGGGATTTCTCGATTGATTTTTAAAGTTCTAAATTAATAGTAATTAAATATTCATTTTGTTACAGATAAAAGCTTGTGAACTTGTAGATCAAAGGAATTCTATCCACTTAAAAACCACAAAATTGCAATGAGTCAACGGTTGCAGATAAATATCGCTACAGTGGTTGTGGTTTTTGGTAAGTATCTGTTATATCATCAACAATTCCCATGCACGATTTATTTAGTATTTTTCACACACTTCAGGGCAGCAACAATTGTATATAATATATATAGCAACATCAATTGTGCTCAACTTTTGCATTTGATCGATATAATATTATTTTGCTCATACTTTTAAATTCTGATTGAATTAAATTTAAATAGTATGTCTATGCATGTGTAAACACGTATGTATGCCAGCATACATATTATCATTTTCGGGTTGAAGAACTTCCGAAGAACTCGTATCAACCTGCAAACAAAATGAGATGGTTCGCTGAAATCCCTATTTATAAATTAGTGCCCACTACGAGGGAGGGACCAAGTAGCATAATACCCGAAATATTAAAACACGTAGGATCCAAACTAAGTAACGAACTTACAGAGATTTTTAACAGCTGCCTAGAAGCGGAACAAATCCCAAAATCCTGGATAGAGGCCGAGGTCATCTTTATTCACAAAAAAAAGTGATATAACAAAACTCAGTAACTACAGACCTTTAAGTCTACTGTACCAAATGTATAAATTATTCACAAGAGTATTAACTAACAGATAGACTATCAACAAGCCCGAGAGCAGGCTGACTTTCGCTCAGACTATATATGGATCAGTTACATACAGTCAATAACTTAATAGAAAAATGTAATGAATATAATCTAAATCTTGACGCGGCTTTTATTGACTACGAAAAAGCATTTGACACTATTGAAATATGGGCGGTACTAAACTCTAAGGCGAAATGTAGAATAGACAGCAGATATATAAAATTAATAAAAAGCACCTATTCACAGGCGTCAATGCATATACACCTTCGGGAACAAACATCTTCAAGCCCGATAAAGAGAGGAGTACGCCAGGGTGATATGATCTCCCCTAAATTGTTTACAGCAGTTCTTGAAAACATCTTCAGAGAATTGAATTGGTCAAATAAAGGCATAAACATCAACGGCGAAAAAAGTCGAACACTACATATACTTGGGGCAAAAGATCACCACAACCAAAGAGCGCATGAAGGAAAAAATCTCACGGCGTATTAAAATGTCTTGTATAGCATTTGGTAAACAAAACGATAGTGTTACATCAGAAATACCCAACACGCTAAAAATAAAACTGTACGACCAATGTATTCCCCCCATACTTGCCTATGGGGCTGAGACATGGAGTCTCACAAAAATACATGCTCAAAGAATAGCCAGATCACAACGCGCACATGAACGAAGATTGTTAGGTATTAGTTTAAGTGATCGAAAAAGTAATAAATGGATCCGAGAACAAATAAAAATTGCAGACCCAAACGAAAAGGTGGCCGAACTGAAGGGTAAATGGCCCGGACACATGGTTCGTAGATCTGATGACAGATGGGCAAAGCTAATCTTGGAGTGGAGACCAAGACTTGGGCGTAGGAGTGCAGGAAAACCAACCACAAGATGGAGAGACGACATAAGAGGAAGGGCAGGAACCCAGTGGATGAGAAAAGCAAACAATAGATGGCAATGGCATGAAACGAGAAAGCTACATCCAACGGTGAATTGATATAGGCAGATCGTGATCGTGTTTTCGCATAACAGTTACATATTTTTCTGACGCCCATTAGGTATATATGCAACGCGAAAGACAAGGGTTTTGAACAAAGAACGGGTATTCTATTTTTGACACTGGAAGTCGTTATTGTAACCTCAAATAAAAATCGATTCCAAAATGTAGTCTCTTACCCGCAGGTCAAATTTTGAGCAGCAGAGGTACCCTAAAAAGAAAATTTATCAGAGATGATTCCAAGTCAGAAAAACCAATAGAAGCCACCATAGATGAAAACATAGCTAGTATTAAAAAAACCCTTTGTGCTAATTGCCGGGCTAAAGCTGCTGAAATTGGTGTTTTATTCTGATACAGTTTAAACGAATTTTGTGTGACCATCTTCAAGTGAAAAAAGTGCCTGTAAGGTGGGTACCAAAAAACCTCCTGTTTTGGAGAAGCAAAAACCGATGGCAAATCTTGCTCTTCGACAAATTTAGTACCTCATTATAATCGCTAAAATACATAGAATCCAACTAATGATGCATAAAAAATGTTGTACGCGGAAGAAAAGTCGTTGTCAATCATGTGGAGCTAAATAATATTCTTAGTTTCTTAGAATGCGTAAGAAATCCTTTGGATTAGATATTTACATTCAATAGTCATAATATCTGGTGAATATTAGGCCTACTCGATACGGAAACTGAGGGAAAGAAAGTTAAATACGAATGTATAGGTAAGTTACTTACTGCTTCATGACAACGTCTCTTTGTAGTGGTCCAATGTTGCAATGCGTAAATATGGCTTTTTCGAGGGCCCCACCCGTACTACCCTAGGACTTCTTGCGATTAATTATATATATCAGGTTTATACAGCTGCAAGCTGCCTTCCTCTATTCAAACGCCATCGCATTCTGTCATGGGCATCGTCCTCTCCTAGACCCCGGGTTTCCACAGATTTTCTTATCTCTTCATTCCACCATCTTCTGGGTCGTCCTCTTTTTCTTCTTCCCGGATGCATCCATCTAAATACTCTACTAGGCCAGCTAGCCTCCTCCATTCGGATCAGGTGTCTGAACCATTTTAAGCCTCTTCTTTCTATTCTATCCAGAGCAGTATCCTGTGCCTTCATTCGCTTCATTTGTAATTCTGTCTAATTTCGACAGTTTGCAGCTACTTCTTAGGTAGTTCATTTCTACGGTATTAATTTTTCTTCTAGTTGCAGCATTAATCGTCCATAATTCTCATCCATAACATAACACTGATTCAACCAGACTTTTACCAATATGCTTCTTCACGTTTTGAGATATATGTTTGTCCCACCAGATTCAGTTTAAACATAGACAAATAAACGTTATTTGCCTGTGTTTTAAACAACCAACAATTTCCTTACTTTGTTCTATTCTGTTTGTTATTTCTATTAAGCCTAATCCTCCTTTTGTAATATTAGCTCCTAAGTATTTAAATTGTTCTACCTGTTTTATCGGTGTGTCATTAACCAAGAGTACTATAAATCTGGCTTCCGAATTTATGACTAAGTATTCAGTTGTTTTAACAATATTGATGTTTAAATTCAATTTTTCATATATTTGATCTAGTTTGGAAAGCATAAATTCTAGGTCATATGAGTCTTGCGCTAATACGACTTGGTCATCTGCAAAATTAAGACTGAAAAGATATTTTTCACCAATTCTATGAACAATTCTTCTCCAATCCTTTAAATTTTTTTCTAGGTAAATGTTGAATAGAAGGGTGACGAACTTCAACCTTGTCTGAGTCCTTTGGAAGGTTGTATAGCTTAGAACAATTTTCCCCCATTTTTGACATATGCTTTACTATCGATATACAGAAGTTTAATTATATGTACCAGTTGTGGTTCTAGTTGCCATAATTTATTTCGTGGTATGGAATCGGACGCTTTCTGCAAGTCAATGAATGCTAAGCGAGTTTCTTCGCCCTGTGCTGTTCTTTGTTCCATCACTTGCTGTAGAATGAGTAAGTTATCTACGCAAGATCGTCCCGGTTGAATCCCTTCTAGTCTTCACATATTGTTGGGGAGCACTACCATTTTAAGTTTATTATCGATTATTTTTGGGAAAAATCGGCGCACTGTACTATTGACACTTAATCCTCTATAATTGTTCGGATATTTTCTGCTGTCTTTTTTATACACAGGTACTATATACGATGGTTTCCACTCGTTGGGTAGTTTATAGCATTCCATACTTCTATTCATAACGTACATTATGCGGTCAATCAATGCATCACCGCCACATGTGATCAGCTCGGTTGGTACTCCATTCGGGCCCGACGATGTTCTATTTTTCAGTCTTTAGTGCTTCATTAGCTTCTCCTCCTGTAATTGTGATCGTGTTATTTGTTGTTGTAGGTGGATTATCGTTTTGGTCAATGCGATGTTCAGTTAGTAGGGATTTGTAGTGGGTTGTTAATATATCTAATTTGATATTATTATTAGTAGTTCCTTTATAGTTTGTTTCCATCGTTTTTAAGCATTCTACACTTCTGTAGATTGAGATCCTCCCAGATATGCATCTATTTCTTGGCATTCAGATTCCCATGTCCTATTCTTTGCCTCTGTTATTAGTCGCTTAGTCTCTCTATTTAGTGTTTTATATTCATCCCATCGTTCTTGCGTTCTTTGACTTAGCCAGTTGGTATCTTCTTGTTTTTTATTTTAATTGCTTCTTCTACCGTGCTTGTCCACCATTCTTGATTTCGTCGTTGGTTGGTTTTCTCTCCTAGTGTCTCTTTTGCCGCTTGTTTTACAGATTTCATAATGTTTGTGTATTCTATCTCTATGCCATCTGTATACTTCATACGGTTAAGTAGTAACTGGAGTCTCCTTTGATATAGGCTTCGGATACTCTCCTCATGAATTAGGGTGTAGGTTATAAATGGTATGTTGTTCTACACTTTGGGAGTTTTCTTCAGTGTGGGTGTTTACAGGTTGCGCTTGTTTCCAGAATGGACATATTATTTTCGCTGTAAGCAGATGATGATCTGACCCATAATTTGCTCCTCGTTTGACTTTTGCGTCATAGACTTTTGTTTCAATATGATGTAGTCAATAATAAGTTTTTGATTTAGAGATGGTCTTTCCCATGTATGAATATGAATATCTTTGTGATTAAAGAATGTATTGAATATTATTAGTTCATACTGTTTACACATGTTGATCGTTCTTTCACCGCTGTCATTGATAGATATCTTACCAAACTGCCCCACCACATCATCTTTTTGCCGCGAACTTATTCTTGCATTAAGATCTCCCGCAAGTATAAGCTGTTGTCTATAATTTATTGCATCTAGCTGGTTGGTAATCGTCAAGTAGAAGTTTTCCTTTACATCATCTACGGAGTCATGTGTTGGAGCGTAGGCCGATATCACAGCTATTTCTATTCCATATACTACTACTGTTACTTTTAAGCATCTTTCCGATATATAATGTACCTCTTTCATCTGCTTACTATGTGCATTCTTTATAAGTATTAATTCTCCTGCTCTTGCTCTTTCCGATTTCTGAACACCTGACCAGTAATGAGTATATTTATCTATCTTTTAGCATGCTTGTCCTTTCTTTTTTGTTTCCGTAAAACATACGAGATCCATGTTTAGTTCTTTGATTTCTATTATTATCTCCTTCATTTTGTTTAATATGCCCTGAACATTCCACGTTCCAATATTCAATGTCCTTTTTCGTAGCTGGGTTCGTTTCCTGTTATGACCGTCCGACTTCCGAGGCTTAGCGTTTGACATTTTTGCATATTAAACTTTTTTAGGAGTCTCGAAGTGCAGGTCCGACGCCTCAACCCCCAATCTGGAGGACCAGGTAGTTTGATTTTGGTGTTTTCGTCCCCTAGATGATTGTTGTCCCCAACTATGGACTTTCATCTTCCCCTGGTTTAACATTCGAGTATCCTTCTCGTAACCTTAGATGATCCAACATCGTACCTTGCAAGGCAGCAAGGGGCAATATTTATTTGTAGGCGGCATTTCTTCGCCTTATCATAGCAATGTCATAAGATATTTGTAGGATTTTATAAAGATCATCCTGCGACAGATCACCTCCCCATATCCTGATACCACTGTCGCCTATGGTTCGGGATTGCTTATTTCGGTTTTCCTTTATTCGCGCTATCCCATAAATCTATGGGACGTTCGCTATCCACCACCTGCCTGTCTGGTAGCCTAAGGCTTGGCCCCAGAGCGATTAATTATTTACAATTCTAAAACAAATTTAAGAAGTAGAAGATTTTTTTGAAAAATGTCGTAGTAGAGGTAGCAGTAAATGAGTATTTTCTGTACCAAGTATTTGAAGGTCTGGATTTGTTAAAGGCTTGGTACGGGACTGCTAAGTGGTAATATAGATTACGTAAACAAAAATTTTAAATTGGTACCCGTTAATTTTGAATTTTGAAAGATTTCGAACTTCCTTCCTAAAGTTAAAGCTTTCATTAATTTAACTGTGGTTGAATGTAAACTGCAAATTAGTCAAAATTAGATAATTTTTTAATTGAATTGAAAATGTTAAATTATTGTTATTGGTCTAGTAAGTCAGGAAACATTGGGAAAATTTTGTGTATGATTGAAAATCCGGTTTGGATCGGGCTCCTTGAAGGCGTTAGTTTCCCCACTTTAGAGTAATTTTAAATTACATTAATAGAAAGATATCTTAATTCCAATTGGCTTCAACGTTAGAGTGTCGGTATGGGAGTCGCAAATATTAATTTTGAAAAACATCTTAATTATGGCAATCGGAATTATAAAAGCAAAAGACACTTTTTGTGTTGGGAAAACGAAGAAATGGAAGTAATTCACTCGGTATACTTTTAACCTGGTTTTTTACAACCGTGGGGCCAGGTCTGACTCGAAAATGTCTCAAAGGAAAAGAATTTGTTATACAGCTGTCAACATCCTTTACACGTAGAGCCCAACCTTTTGTGAGAAAAATAATTTTATGAGGTACCTGCACAGCGCATATGATTCACACGTGAAGGTCATTGGTTTGCGTGGAATCGCATTTGCATATAGTAAATAAAATTTCATTCATTCATTATATTCGTGAGATAGAAGCGTTCATCACGAAAATTATCTACGTCTCTATCGAGCGAAATGTGTACCTAGGCACAAAAACTTTGTTCTTATAGTAATAAGTATTAATCATCCTAATCAGCAGTTCGATCGGCGACAGATGACCATAAATTTTTCGGGGCATTCTGCTAGCAGCTCGCGTCATTTCATCCGATAATTGCTACAATATCCTTTCGAAACCTCATCTGTTTAACCGAAATATTCAAAAAATCCAGCGCTCTCTTTCTCAGACTCGATAGCAGTTACTAAATCTGCGGATATCCAGAAGTTCTTGTCCTGGTGATGTTTTTATTAATGTTTCCTGTGCTTTATCGATTTGTTTCTGCTGTACATATAGCTTTCAACACTTATTTGTATCAAAGATACAAAACTGGCAAAAAATGAGCAAAACATGTTACCGGGACTTTCTTATATTTTCAATAATAATCTCTATATACATTGGCTTGAAACATAAGCAACAACAAATAGATACTCTATTTAGCTTTGAAGTTACCAGAATATCGAAATAGTATTATGTGCTGACTAACTTACATTACAGTGCATCTGGAAAAGGATTTTGCAATATCCACGTTGCTCTGGTAGGAGGCATTAGGACAACCGCCAACGTCACTCAGGTGTTTATTATGTTGCCTATATTCAGAAAATATTATTTGAAGATTAGGGACCTAAACCTACACGTCAAATACTTAAGATGTCCTACTACAACTTCTGCAGAGGTTAAGTGAACGCAAACCATGTTAAGTTATGGGTACCTGCCGTCCTCTGTCATAGGTGAGAAGCCCTCAACAAGCCTTTTTATTACTATTTTTACTATAAATTTCTGTTTGTTTTGTAGAACACTAATATTCTTCTCTAATTCAAAATGAAGATTCTGTTAGTACAACCAGACAACTTCTTCTTCTTCTTCTGTGTATAGGCCAATGGCCTTAATTACCTACAATGGAGTAGGTTCTGTGCGCCCTCTTTGCACGTATGCCGGACAGGAGGTTAGCCTAACCCGTCGAACAAAGAAGAGAAGTTCCACTACATGGCTTACGATTGTCAAAGGTGTTCGTATGACAACAAGGACCGACGTTTTTACGTACCCTCCTAAGTATGACTAGTTTCATATGCCACTATAATGGTTCACCCATCCGAGTACTGACCAGCGCGGATTATGCTGGACTACGAATACCATTTAACCGGCGCCTGCAGTGCTCCGCTACCAGACAACTGAAATTAATTAATTCAATTAATTACAGTACAATTCTTTCATTAGAATTTTAAAAGTTAACCTTAATATACTGGAGATAGCGATAGTAAACGACGAAATACTTTTCAATTTTAATTTCAATAGTCTTGGGGAATTTCTATTATCCGTGATCTACTAAGAAACTACCTTAAAGAAATCAACATCTAAATTCGAACATTTACATTGTTCACTGTATTGTGTTTCCCACTTGCAATCAGCTCTTTCCAGAAATAATTATGAAATATCTAAACACATTTTTTTACAACTTGAGCCTGTTTACTTAGTATATTTATTTCCAACTAAATATTATTTTTTCTTTCTTTTCATTGGTTCATACTACAGTCCTCCTCCCCCCCACCCCCGGAAGCGCTTTCGCAATACTTCAGGGGAATGCGGGCGTCCCTTACATACTAACCATTCATGCACCCTAAACTTAACTAAGTGAAATGCGGTCGCCTCAGCCGGGGTTTGACCCCGCGGCCGATGAGCCGCCTTTCACTGTGACCTCGACGTATTCGCACCGCCCCATCAAGATCCCTAAGTAATCTTTCTCTAAAAATATCTGTCAAAGATTACAATTCAAGTAGGAGACTAGTTTTTGAAATTTACATAATGTAGTATTTCAACTTTTTCCGAGATTTACAGAGCAAAAAGTGCTCTTTAGGTAATCCTTAAATTTGTAATATTTGTCTGGAACAGGAACCAGGTACATTGCTGTTCTATATGGTAGATATTGGCGATTCTATAATATTTCCTCTATGAAAATGTAGTTGTGCTCATCATCAAACTAATATACTACTAATACTAATATCTCATCTGGTAACAGTTCCAAAAATCAAATTAATTAAAGACTGGCCGTGACTCTTCTTAACATATCCATGGCAATCGTTTAGCTATAATATTATTTTGACTTCTGTTGATTGTACCGTGAAACAACGCAGATTACCAAATACCTTACGAATGAACGTGTAAAATAGACTGAAATCCTTACAAAACTGCAAGAATAGTACGGCGACCGAAGAGCACAAGTTGAATCGTTTGCAAATAGTTTCTTCTTTACTGCAGCGGTATTAGGGAGAAGATGAATTCTTAAACTCAACTCTGGAAATTCAGGACATGTGGGTACATTATTTTGCTCTCAAGTCAAAACGTGCAAGTATGAAGTGCAGTGATATCACA
Source organism: Limonius californicus (assembly GCA_014611495.1). Taxonomy (NCBI): domain Eukaryota; kingdom Metazoa; phylum Arthropoda; class Insecta; order Coleoptera; family Elateridae; genus Limonius; species Limonius californicus. Next base: position 11,004 of record JABXWE010016371.1, on the reverse strand, counting down.
CCACATCGCCAAAGCCAAGGAAAGCAAAAACTCTGTTGTCAGCTGCTAATGTGATGGCAATTTTTTTGGAGTTCTTAGAGGGTTCTCTTTTCTAATTTTCTTACAGAATATTATACAATGAATGCAGATTATTATTCGACACTTTTGCGCGATAAAGTTAAACAGGCAATCAGAAACATACGGAAGAGAAGACAAAGTTCTGTTTGCTTCATTCAAGATATGCTTGGCTTCATTCCGCTGCAGGAACAATTGAAACCATGACAAACTTCAGTGGTACCTCCTTCCTTGTGCGGAATACAGTCCTCAACTCGGTCTCTCCGGATTTTATTTGTATAGCCACTAAAAGAATTTTTATCTGGGAAAAAATTTCATTCAAATAACAACGTTATCGAAGCTGTTCAAGAGTGGATACACATGCAACCCAACAACTTCCTCCAGGAAGGTATTAGATAGCTTTCAGGTCGGTGGTGAAAGTGCATTCGCTAGGCAGGGGGGTTACACCGAAAAGTAATATAGTTTTCGTCGTTGTAATATAGTAATACAATTTTTTATAATTTTTACAAAGTTTTGGTACTAAAAATATTTTTTGTGTTCCAGATATTACATTGAAAAGCTATACCTAGCAAATTTTAACTTTAAAGTTTTGACTGTAATCGATTTGAACGTCTTGCATCCATCCAGGGGACTAAATGTTTAAATAACGAAAACTGTAGGGGCCTTCCATTATCGTTTAATGCGTATCTACAGAGTAAACATATTATACTGCTAATAATTAACAATTTTAAATTTTACGATTGTTTGTGACGTTTACAAATATGATACGTTGGCAATTCCACTAGAATCAAATTTGTGTGTACATTTGACGCTACTGTTTGAGGTCTGTAATAAATATTAAAGAAAATAGAGGTTAGCATATACTAAAAGCTTGAAAAACGGTCTACTAAAAGGTCTACCAAACAAAACGGTTACTATCTATATATAGATCTGACAGAAATAAACAACTGATGCAGCAGGTGTCCAACTAGAACTGGGGCATTTGTGAGTTTATCTAATGCATGTTGGTACGCTTGATTGGACAGTCAAGTGTGCACCCCTTCGGTCCGTCACTTCCGGTCTGTGTTATTTTGCGCGGTCAAACTGTCACACAAGGGGTTGAAGTTTAAACGGACTTTTGATACAAATGTCCCTCCTTACGCTAAGCCAGCAGGGAAAGAGTTGGACATTTATCATAGTTTAACAACTTAATTTTTTTTAACTTGCAGTTTACCAGTAACTTTGTAATCTATATACAATGACTTATAACCGAAAGTTAAGTCGTTCAGAATATTTGGTAAATAACCACCGAGTTTCACATCATAGTATAGTAAACGTTCTGCAAAGGTTTTCCTTTCCTTTTCCTTTTGGGTGTCCATAATTGATTATATTATTATTTATTATATTCGATAATCAACACTTTTGCGATGTATTAGAAGTCGACTTTTTTGACACTGTTTGTGACCGGCTGTGCGTAAAATTTTTATTTGAAATTAAAAATGCCTTGGTCATCGATAATTAATTATTGCGTTTTATTACTGCGCTTAACGTGTCTTCGTATTTCAATTTTCAGGAAGTGCGGTTAAATTTCGGCAGTTTATAATAGAATGAAGTTTTTAAAATTTTTCCGTATTTACAGGATGTCTAAGAGAAATATATCAACTTTATATAAATTTATTCCTGGACAAAGATTATTTAGGACCATCCCTAACATTAATATATATAATATACAGGGTGTCCCAGCATTACCACTAAAGCTTCCGGTAGCCATGTTCTCATATGCTTTCTGAACAAAAAACCTAAAAACAAAATTTGTCTCCGAGGCTTAGTTTTCTCACACGGGCCTGTTAAAGATATCACTTTTAACAATCGTATATTTAGTTTATAGCCACAAATATTTATTTATTTATTAATTTATTAATAAATAAATCTATTACAACCTAAAATCACCATCAAAACATGATTTAAAGCATTAATCAAGAACTGATATAAGCAAGAAACATTCAAGAAACTAAAGCTAACAACCATGTTAATTAAAGCAAGTTAAGCGGGTATAGTGATTTTGAAAAATGTTTTTATTTCGAATTTCCAAATTTTGTGACAGTGACAGTTATTATTTTGCCGACATAAGTTATTTTGTGTTTTGTAGAGGAGGACCTCTGATATTAATATATAACTAAAGTTTAACGCAAGTTCTAAATAAAACTTTACTGTAAGAAGAAAAACACAAATTGTTAAAACACCGAAAAATTTTACAATTTTTTATAAACAACATAAACAACTGAACCTTGGTTAACATAGTAACACAGTGTTAAGGATAGTTCACAAAAAATGTCATCGAACTTAACCCCCCCCCCCCACAATTACATTTTTATTTTAAACCTAACATAAACCTCAATCTTTCAAACTGTGGTTTCGGAAGTGCTTTAGTCAATGTATCAGCCAACTGATTCTTCGTATCCACATACCGTACATACCGTACATAAAGGCAATAATCGGATTCTGTTCCTTTAAAACCTAGTTTTAGTATACTATCGTTAAAACGTTCATTCCAGCAACGTAGAGCTTGCCGTCTTCAAAACCCTCAGGTTGGTACATTATACATTTTCCTTCAACATTCCATTTAAAAATGCCGTTTTAACATCCATCTGATGAAAAAGAAAATCATGTTGATTTCCAATTGCCAATATGGTTCGAACGGTTGTCAACTTGGCTACTGGGGTGTATGTTTCATTAAAGTCCAATCCCTTCCTTTGTAGAAACCCTTTAGCTACAAGTCTAGCTTTATATTTCACAGGACACCCATTTTCATTCTTCGTAATTTTGAAAAACCATATATTTTCCAGAATTTTTACGTTTACCGCGGGAGTATCCACTGGGGTCCAGGTGCTATTCTTGCACAAATAATGCATTTCACTATTAACAGCTTCCAACCACTTGTCTTCTTCGGGGCGTCCTTTTATTTCCCGCATATTCTGTGGTAGATTTTCCACATAGCTTTCAGCACACAACGCTAAACATGTGGTATCGTAATCGTCCCACCATACTGGTGCGCTTCTGAGGTTTTTATCAGTTTCCTTTTCAAGTTTTATTTGCTTTACATCATCCACATTTTCGCAACTTCCATTTTCTTTAAACTCCTCATACACTTCCTCTTCATTTGAAGATGCCTTTTTCGACGAATCATCAGAGTCTGATTCATGCTGTTTCTCTTCGACCCAATTTTTCCATGGCAGATTGTTTACGTCATCATACGTGAACATCTCCTCATCGAAAATTGCATCTCTTCCTAATACAACTTTTCTCATAAGTGGGTCCCACAATCTGTAGCCATTTGGTGCATAACCAACCATAATGCATTTTACACTTTTCGAATCAAACTTTCGACGAAAATATTTGGGTATACGTTGAAAAGCTTGGCAACCAAATACTTTCATTTTCGACAAATTTGGCTTCATTCTATACCAAACTTCTGCTGGAGTTACATTTTGTAGTCGTGACATGGGTGTTCTGTTTATTATGTACACTGCTGTTTGAACACTTTCATTCCATAAATCCTTCTGAAGCTTTGTTCCTGGCATCATATATCCGTGCTGTGTCCAATATGGTACGATTCATTCTTTCGGCCACACCATGTGCTGTGGCGTATACGGAATTGTGTATTCAAATCTAATATCTTTCATAGCACAGAAACCTTGAATCTCACGTGAAGTGTACTCTTTACCAGTATCACATCTAATTCTTGAAATTTTCCGTTTAAACTGTGTAGTTACCATAGCTTTGTATTCCTTAAAGTATTTGAATGCTTCACTTTTATTTTCTATAATGTAAACTACTGTAAAATGAGTATCACCATCAATCAACGGAACGAAATATTGCTTTCCGTTCCAGGACGTTGAGGTTATTGGTCCACATAGATCTGAATATATTAATTCCAGTGGTCTCTTTGTAAATCGTGGTTCAATACAGTGCGGTAATTTAGACCGTTTCCCTTCCACGCACACATTGCAAATATCTTTGAATAAATAATTTGAATTTCTTGATTTATTCCATCAACTATTTTCAATTTTTGCAGTTTTTGTGAAGACTTCATTCCTATGTGCCCCAAACGTTTGTGCCAAGTATTACCCATTTCCTCGTTTAATTTAGCCTAACTAGCCATTTCACTTGCATAAAAAAATTCTATTTCATATAATTTCTTATTTGTTATTCCTGTTGCTACTAACTTTGAATTCTTAAATATTTTCACATTTCCATTTTCAAATACTACTTTCATGCCAGCTATCTCTATTTTTCTTACCGAGAATAAATTATATTGTAAATCTTCCTCATAAAACACGTCTGTTATGTTGCAATTGATTTTCTAGCCATTTATTGTTGTATACACATCGATATCACCAACTTGTGTTACTTCTATTGAATGACCAGACTGCAATTCGCACAGGCTTGGAAACATCCTTCAATCGGGTGAAGTATTTCCTGTCGTTTGCCATATGCTCTGTAGCTCCCGAGTTTAAAAACCAAACTATTATATTACTTTTTCGAACAACATTACTTACAGAGTATTCTGTTAAAAATACAACAGCGGCTGCATTGCATTTTTCCTTCCCTTCTTCTTGTAATCTACATACGTACATTCCGACCTCTTGTGTCCCCTGTGATTACAGTTGTAGCACTTGTATTTAAAGAATGGAGCAGCAAAGGAAACTTGATTAGGGTTTCCCCTATCATTCTTCAATGATAACGTTCCTTGTTTCTGCTTAGCTTCTTCATTCAGTAGTTTTCTTTTAACAGATTCCATCGTTAGTATAGTATTTTCTGACATCGCTTCTAACGCTTTTATTATCACATCGTATTCTTTTGGTAACTTTAGAAACGAGTGACATAACGATCCTTATCTTCCAGACTTGTTCCAGCATTTGTCAACTCTCTAACAATACTGCCAAAATTTAAAAAGTGCGTTTCGAAACCTTCTCCATTTCTCAATTTCATAGTTAACAGTTTTCTTCTGAGAATTATTTGGTTTGATATTCCCTTTCTTTCAAATGCTGTAGTCAATGCCTTCCAAATTTTCGCTGGGCTTTCCTTATCTTTTACATATTCCAGGTGACTATCAGAAATTCTCTGTACAATCAACGATTTGCACTTTCTTTCACCCTTAATTCTCTCCGTTAAATTCTTTTCAACTTCCCGCCTTACGGCTGTTGAAACTTCCAATGGAACTTCGTACAGTTTATTATCGCGCTCTTCCAAACAATCTAATAAGTTTTGTTCCTCAAGTAATACTTGTATGCGATATTTCCAGTTACTGAAGTTTTTCCCACCAAACAACGGAATTCTCTATTTCTCGTCATCCATTTTATTTTAATTTACAATTCCACTTGCGTCACACATGAGCTCGGCGAACCACGCTCTGCTACCATGTAGAGGCGGCCCTCTGATGTTAATATATAACTAAAGTTTAAAGCAAGTTGTAAATAAAACTTTATTGTGACAAGAAAAACACAAATTGTTAAAACACAGCAAAAAATTTTACAATTTTTTATAAACAACATAAACAACTGAACCTTGGTTAACATAGTAACACAGTTTTAAGGATAGTTCACAAAAAATGTCATTGGACTTAACATGTTTGGATTCTTTAATTTACTTTACGTTACTATGGATTAAATGATATCAAGGAAGCCATACAGAAGCTTAAAAAGAGAAAGGCCGCAGGGTATGATAACATTACTAGTGAAATGCTGAAAAACTTGGGCAAAATGGAGTGCAAATGCTAACAAAAATATGTAATATGGCGTGGGATGAAAGAAGCGTACCAAAAGACTGGGAGTACTTCTGAGTACAGTATCCAAAGTAACTGAGCGAATTCTGGAAACCAAGTTAATATGGGAATTGGAACCACAACTCGAACAGTCACAAAGCGGGTTCAGGAAAGGCAGGAGTATACAAGACCACATATTTACAATTAAGCAGATGACTGAAGGTGTAAGGAATACTGGTGTGGAAATATACCAAGCCTTTATCGATTTGGACAAGGCATTCGATAAAGTTTCAAGAGCAATCATAGAAGAAAGTCTATTAAAAAGGGAAATAGACCCGAAGCTAATAAGAGCAATAATGAGCATGCATAAAAATAACACGAACAGACAATATACAATCACGCGAGTTTCCAGTAAATGAAGGCGTACGACAAGGAGGGGTGCTAAGCCCAACGTTATTTAACTTGGTCATGGACGATGTAATGAAAGGAACTAGAACCAGAACATCTAAATTAAACGTGGGATATAGAAACTTACAACCAGTCTGGATAAGTGAATGTGCGTTTGCAGATGACCTGGCTATATTTGCAAGAAGTGAGAGAGGACTAAAGAAGCATTTAGACATATGGAATGAGAAGCTAACAGAACAGAAGCTTAAGATAAATGTAGAAAAAACAAAAATTATGGTTAACGGGCATTCAGACGGGCAAGTAAATATCAAATTAAATGGAAAAAAATAGAACAAGTAGATACCTTTAAATACTTGGGAATACAGTTGATAGCAAGGGAAATCACGAAGTAGAGATAAATAGTAGAATTGAGAGTGTACCGTAGTCTTAAAACCGGTTTCCTGGGGAAGAGAGAGTCTCGGTAAAAACGAAAATGAGTATATACAAATCAGTGTTTACACCTATCTTAACCTTTGGATGTGAAAGCTGGGTACTGATGAAGAGACTCAAGAGTAAAATTCAAAGTATGGGGATGAAATATTTAAGGAAAGTGATAAGAGTCACAAGATGGGATCATATTAGAAATGGCAGTATCAAAGAGCAGCTAAAAGTGCAAACAGTAATCAAGAGAATAGAGGACTGCCAACTGCGATGTATGGACATCTTAAGAGAATGAACGAGGACAGAATAGTGAAAGAGTGTGAGAAGCGAAGAGACAAGAAAGGAGAAGCAGAGGAAGAACAACGTGGAATCAAAATATAGAGAACTTAATCGAAGATAGAGTGCTCACGAAGGTATAAGCATCAATCATGGCGAAGAATATGTAATGTAGTATATTATTATGTAGGAAATGTAAAATACAAAATGTAACACCTTACACCGTAGGGTAAAAAGGTTACTGATTATATACGTATATATATATATATTTTGCTGTGGTATACAGGTGCTGTTGTTTTGCATCGATATAAATTTGGTAATATGCTTATTTATAATTTGTATAATGTAAAACAGTAGGATGAATCGAGATCACGTGCCGATGTAGAATATATGTAGGCTTTGAACTACTGACATGAGCCGAGAGATGGTAACAGGGAGTTAAGGTAACGAAACAAAAATAATAAACAAACAATTTTTTTTGGGCTGTCTAAAAAATCCCGGCAGGGAATAAATTAAAATGTACAATTTGGAAAAATAAAGCAAGTTCTAAACCTGTGCAACGAAGAGTGATATCAAGGTGTTTTTAACAAATTTGGTTGAAAGAAAAAGGTAAGAGCGACCTAAACCTGAGATACGGGTTTATTTGAAAGGTGTTCTATCGTAAAAGCTGAGCTGGGTACACAAGTTATTAGCTGGAAGCTAGGGCAGAAAAGGGCTCATAGCAATATATATATATATATATATATATTTGCTATGGGCCTTGTAGACCCTTGGCTTGTTCAACGATTGTTGCCCTTTTCTTCCTCTCCCTGGATTTCGTTTTCCATTCTCAGACATTTAAGCTGATTAGGTCTTCTTGTACCTCGTCTTTTTATTCTGTCGTGGGTCTTCCACGTCTTTGTTTTTCACCCACCTCCGTTTGGTGTTCTTTCCCCACTCATTCGTCTTATATGTCCCAAACATCTTATTCGTTGTACTTTGACAACTCCCACAATATCTGCATTACCGTAGAGTTTCCGGATTCCTGTGCTCGTTCTCCTTTCCCACCTCCCCCTCTACACTTTTTCCACCATAAATCCTTCTCAACATTTTCCTCTCCCACACACTCAACCTTAAATGTTCCTGTTTTCTTAGTACCAATTGCTGATATAGAAATACTTCGGCAATGTATACAAATCCAGCGAAAATATGGTATTTTTAAAGAACTCGGCGTTTTATGACACTGCAACTGCAAGCCTGCCTTTTGGCAGAAGGTGGCCATTTTCAGCTCTTTCTATAATGGTAATGTAGAGCAAAAATAATTACATTTTGTTCAAAATCAATATACAAATTAAGAAATGAAAATGCGTTATTTTTCCTACAATACCCTGTATCTCATAAACTAAGGCTGGGGGACATACATTAATATGAAACTTTTTCATTGTTTTGATGTCTCCTGTCCGCAAGTTCCACATGTTATGGTACACTCTATATAAGAAACTAGTAATATGGATATATTTATCTAATACTCAGCATATTTTGCATAGAAGTACAATTTTTAAAAGTACGAGGGTTATTCGGAAACTAAGGTCCGTTTACTTATAAAACAGAAAACATTACAGATTTTTTCAAAAAACTTTATTTTTTAAATTCCTTACATGTGTCTCTATTTTTCTACATAGTTTCCATATTTGTTTAAGCATTTGTCATAACGTTCTACAAGCTTCTGTATGCCTAAGTCGTAGACGTCTGCCGCCTGTGAGGATAACCAGTCTTGAACTGCTTCTTTCACCTCGTCATCTGTGGCGAATTTCTTGCCGCCGGGAAACTCTTTTAGGTAGCGGAATAAGTGAAAATCACTCGGCGCAAAGTCTGGACTGTACGGTGGGTGGTCAGTCTGTTCCCATCCAGAAGATCTGATCAGATTTTGGGTGTGAATGGCAGAATAGGGTCTGGCATTGTCATGCAGCAACAAAACTCCAGACGTCAGAAGACCACGTCGCCGCTGCTGAAACGTTCTTTGCTGTCAAAAACCGAATCACTGACCGTATTTCACAGTCGGCGGGCTCATCGATTGTTTTAAACATTTTGAAGTAGCAATGTACTTAGCACACTGCAACAATACCAGTGCAAATGGCGTCGTCTGACGAGCAAGGCATGCCGGGAGTTGATACGCATGCGCGTTTCAATGTTTGCGCGACATTCGATTAGCTACGACGATTCGGACCTTAGTTTCCGAATAACCCTGGTATAATTGATAATTCACAATATCTGCTGTTCGAGATTTTAGATTTCGGTATTATTTTTGTAGAACCTTTTGCTATGTGGCTTTGAGGCTTTCCTAGGTTATGGTAGTCGGGATTTTGTCTTTCCATACGTTCGATTGGAGATTTTTAGTCCAGATTTTGGTCGGACCACGGTGTTGATATAAATTTACAGTTTTAGGTGCTGTTTTAAATTTAACTCTAAATATTTCATTTTAAATAGAAAGAAATATTTTGCCTTCACGGAACGATTTAAAGGCTGAATGTTTCGATTGGTTGGTACTCGTGCCGTGTTCATCAGACAGAACAATATGATATAAACTCGTCTAGTAGAAAAAGTATTATTTTCTTAATTAAAGAGTTGGATGCTTAGTGGGTCGATATTAACATAAAGCACTGTAAGATGGTCGTAGGAGTGTAACAGTGTCAAGAATAAGGAAGACCTTTGAGTTGTTTATGCCTTCTATCTGCTGTGGACCAAAACATGACGAAAATTTTCTAGAATTCCATTCCACAAGAACGAGAAATGATTTATTTTAAGTTTAAACCTCAAAAATAATTTTGGGAAACGCTTTTTAATATTTACATTCCCTGCGAGTTTGTACGAGCTGTAATAATTTTTAATGAAAGCAAACCTCGAAAAAAGAAAGCGAGTCGCACAATGGAAATCTGTGCAACTTCAGTGAAGCACGGCTACGCGTAAAAATACACGCCGCCTTTATTTGTCGGACGCGAGCGTCGAGTTTTTATGACAAGTTTCAAACGACGCCTCTCGGAATTCACTAATGAGCAGTTGGCTTGGCGTCGGGACGCGTTTCCATGGTGACAACGCTCGCTCTCGGATCAGTGATGCAACTAACAGGTCAACTGCTTTTAAAATTTTACGTCAAGGGTTCTGTCGTACTCTCCTCCTAGTTCGTGAGTAATAAGGTTCGGATGTCGAGCTTTTTTCTCTGGAGAGCTAAAATTGAAAGGAGGCCCTAATGAGTCCCGCGGTATAAAACATGTGGTTACTGTGGTTGTCAGGGTTGAATTTATGCTACGGAAGGATGGAAATGTAATCGTAATTCTTTGTTTTAGGTGCAATTAATTTTTACTGTAAATATTTTACTGGAAGCTCAAGCCCGAGCTTCAAACAATGCATGTTAATTTATCGAGGTGTTGGGTGCCTACCACCAGACAGTAACCTCGTGATAAGCCCCGAACCATCTGTCTGTATGATTTTAAGACACCTGTAAGATTAACACGTTGGTATCACGATCGGGACAGGTGCAAAGATAATCAGTCTGAATGGAATATGGGCCCATTAATGATTCCCGAACGCATGAGCTTCTAAAAATTTGCATATTATCCAGCATTACTTGACGCATTAGTCGATTTTAATATTGGACGAAAAAATTAGCCAATTAGTCCAGTTTGATGCAATTAAGTACGTTCGACGGGTTGTTGTACTCTTAATTAAATATTACCCGGGCGGTTGGGTATATCATAATAATAAATTGATCTTGATGATTCTATTAACTTTTTGCAATGTGTTAAGGATGTTGGTATAAAATACAAACGCCTGTATAGCATGGTTTATGCATTATTCATTATTTGCATTATATTTCGTAAAAAGTTTTCCATTATTTTTAAAATCGCACCAGGGAATAAATTAGGATAAAAACATGAATAAAATACGTAGAGGTCTGGAATTTAAATAACTTTAAACATCTCTCAACATAGTGCTATGTATTACATCCTTTTTTTTTCATTCATTCATACTACCCCCCCCCCTTACTGGAACCGCTTTCGTAGGGGAATGCGGGCGTGCCATACATACTAGCCATTCATGTAACATGCACCCTAAAGGTAACTAAG
>JABXWE010016359.1:0-38188 GCA_014611495.1 Limonius californicus | reverse complement strand
CTGGTTGGAATTTTTGTCCGTGCTGCTTTTATACATAGGTAGACTTAAGTGGCTTGTTTTATGGATATGCAGTAAAGTGATCAAATATACATTGTCTCCGATACAAAAGGCAACATCTTTGGAAGAAGTTTTAAGAAATATCTTTTGTTGTTTTGTTGACTTCTAAAACAAAATCTTCGTACGTCGCAAGCAAAACTTATATTACGCACATTTTTGTTCTAGTATTTAAATATCAATACCAATGGACGATTTTCTGTAGCTACTTGTTCAATTACTTAACATATTTATGCAATGTCAGCCCAAATACTCCCTTCGGACAATCCACGCGACCAATAATTATACTTATGTACTCTCCAGAAACCTTGAGTGTAAAAGACACCTATTTAACATGTACTGGTTGGAATTTGTGTCCGTGCTGCTTTTATACATAGGTAGATTTAAGTGGCTCGTTTTATGGATATGCAGAAAAGTTATCAAATACACAATGTTTGAGATACAAAAGACATCATTTTGGAACAAGTTTTGAGAAATATCTTTTGTTGTTTTGTTGTATTAGTTGTTACACTATCAGATAATTTCGTAAGGGTTTTAGTTAATCTGATGTTTATGTCAATCGGATTTCTCAATTAAATAAGCGCAATAAAAGGGAGAAATTAAAAAAAAAACATTATTTGTAACCCAGAGAGAAGCATTTTACTTAAATATACCCAAACACATGCACACACAGCTCAACATTTTGTAGAAATGAGAGTAAAGTAAAATGAAAAAGTAAAAATTGAATGTAATTATCGGTAATGTTTGAATCAGCAAGCAAGAATATCATCATTTGATGATAGTTATGTCTGAAGGCGGGGCTTCGGTGGAGTAGTGCGGATACACGATGCCACTCGAGATCACATAAAAATGTGGCCGATCGGCTGGGGTGTTCGAATCCAAACTGGGGCGACCACATTTCGCTTAGTTAAGTTTAAGGTGCATGTTGCATGAATGTTTAATGTGTAAGGGACGCCCGTACCCCCTGAAGTAATGCGAAAGCGGTTCGGGAGAGGAGGGGGGACGGTAGTATGAATGAATGAGAAAAAAAGTTATGTCCTAAAGCAATTGACTTTTAATCCACCCTAAGGCTTTTCATTTTAGGTAATCCGTTAGAATAAATTAGTTAAATAGTGTTGTTAGCTGTATTAGAGGTAATATTAATTATTAGGTCCTACTGGACATTGCAATATTGTGTCTTAAAGATCCAAATTGATAAGTTAGATAAGGTATATCGGTGTCAGTCAGTTAAGGTGTGGACTGACTTAACTCCATTTTCTTAGGCAAAAGGCAATAATTAAATACTCCTACTAGCTCGTAAAGCTTGTTACAGAACAAAAATACTGTATTTTGTACGTTAAGTTTGTTTTAGTGGCTTAAGCAACCGGCTTAAATTGAATATTAACGTGCTGATCGCCAAAAGAACTTCTAATGACTTTGATTAGACCATAATTCGTATAATCTGACGTCATTAGGAAGGAAGGATGAAAGTACGTACATTAAAGTAAAACCGTTGAGTGGGGTCTTGTACCGTAATTTTAGGCCAATACACAGGTTAGTAAAAATCTAAAATAAATTAAATAGTCAGGTAAATCCATCTACTGGTTAACCAGCGGACCAAATATGTTGTATTTACAAAGGTTTTGTTTAAGGTTTTAACAACCTTGTCAAAACTCCTGGAAAAAGTTATATACTATCGACTCAATGAGCATATTAATCATAACAACATACTCCCCAACATCAATTTGGATTTCGTTGTAAGTATTCTACAAACCACCAGCTGTATACTGCTATCATGTTTCTCGATGTGGCCCAGGCCTTCGAGAGGGTATGACATGGAGGTTTACTTCACACAATGTTAGAACTGGAAATCCCCAATTATAATACCACTCTTCTCTATATGGTCGAACTTTGAACACCCGAATTAATACAGCCTTTTCTAATATCAAGAACATTAAAGCCGGAGTACCTCAGGGTTCTGTTCTGGGCCCTTTGTTGTTCAATATCTGTATGTATGATATTCCACTTTCCACAAACTGTTCCCTCGCAATGTTTGCTGATGATACCGCGATTATATCACAAAATCACGACATTGGCACCGCTGTAGCGACTCCTCTACACGCCACAGATGAACTACAACAATGGTTTAATCGCTGGAACATTTCATTAAACTGCAGCAAATGTGAAGCAAACATATTTACTTTAAGACAATGCAACAATCCAAAAAGTATTTTAATAGATGAAAAACCAATTAAATGGAATGGCAAGGATGAGACAGTGAAATATTTGGGAGTATGCTTGGACCATCGTCTCATTTGGGGAGCACACATAAATCAAAAGCTGAATGAAGCCCACAACAAACTAAGAGTACTTTACCCTGTAACAAATAGAAACTCGCCATTGAAGATTGAGTGCACCCTACTAATTTATACGTCGATTCTGAGATCAGCTCTGATGTATGGCTGCTCGGTATGGGGTACCTTGTCAAATATTCACCTACAAAAGTTACAAACATTTCAAAACAAAATTTTAAGACTAGCCACCAATGCGCTATGGTTTATGTGCAATGAACAAATTAGTCGAGAGCTAAATATTCCATCAATAAGTGACTTTATAAGAACCACAACAAAAAAGTCAAATATAAAAAATAAGCAGGGCAAGATCTCATAACTGGTATCGTTTCAAAACAACTACCATAGAGAGGATTCCAGTTCCTACAAATTCTCTCTAAAGGAATAATGCGTATAATGTACTGGCCGTTACAACTTAAAGTTGCCCAAATTATTCTCATCCTCAAATATAGTGCTACCGTCCTATCAGTTTGCTTTCAATAATTTCGTAGGTGTTGAAAAATTGCTCCCGAAGCGAATAAACGAAAACTCACTGCACGATTAATGGCTATCAAGCCACCAGTTTCAACATTCCACAACACAGCAGTGCCATTGCTTAATAAACATAATCCGCACAGCGCTCGAATCCAAAATGTATTGTACAACAGTGTTTTAGACGTGAGCTGGGTTTTCGACAGAATGTGGCACCGCTGACTATTATACAAACCTATTTCCGTATCAATACTATAGTAGTCGCAGTGTAAGAAGACCAAAGTAGGATTAAAATGAAAACCCTAAGTTGCGACACTGCATCCTTTTCTAGCTAAGCTGACTTTATGGTGTAAATACCTTCGGCAACTTGGCAGGTATGGTTTTCATGTTAATCCCACTCTGGCCTTCTTGCATTGCGACTCTTTACCTAATATTTCCAAACAAAGATTTGTAATGAAACTTCTGAGGTAAAACGAGTAAATTCATATGTTCCTCAAGGCAGCGTTCTGAGATCCCTACTGTACCTATGATTCACCTACGAATTGCCAACTACTCAACAAATGAATATGGGAACATTCGCCGATGACACGGGGACTTTTGCCTGCAATGAAGACCCAGCGATAGCATCAACAAGACTAGAAGACCATCTAAATCTAATCGAAAAATTGGTGAATAATGGAAGATTAAGGTAAAAGAAGATACATCGGTAGACGTCACCTTCATAATAAAGCGGTCGACATGCCCACCTATCACCTCCCCAAACAAATGACGCCAAGTGCCTGGGACTATAATTACATAGACGCTTGACATGGAAGTTGCATGTGACCTAGAAACGCCACCAGATGGATTTAAAACTTATAAATATGTAGTGGTTAATTGGTAGAAAGTCACCACTCACAATAGAAAACAAAATATTACTGTAAAAGACCATAATCCGTACTATTTGATCGTACGGCTGTGAAGTTTGGGGATGTGCAAGCAGGTCAACCGTATACGTAATTCAACGATTCCAGTTGATAACCTTAAGAAGCCTATTCGACGTGTCATGGTTTGTGTCGAACCAGAGACTTTACACAGACTTCACGATTCCATATGTTCAAAATTAGAATGCCATCCCATAGCAATACTCGATTGGTGGAACCTCAAGTAAAAAGACTGAAGAGAAAATGTCCAGAAGATTTACCGGAATAAATGAAGGGTAAGGCCACTGGGTGTCTTCCCTCACGTCAATTTGTACATACTATTAGCTCATATAATGTTTATATTTATTACGATTGCTAATAAAAATTTAACAAAAAGATTATATCTGGAAACCTACATATGAAATATATTTTAACAACGTTCCTTCTTTAGTGGAATACATAGCGAAAAGAAAAACAAATAGAAAAAATTAGAAATATTTATGTTTCAATATTGTAGACATTGCAAGAAAACAGAAGTGTTAGAATGTTGTTTCATCTCATTCACTATAAGCTTCTTCCTAAATATTTGCTGAGTAAGCTCACATTTATTTAGGCTGCAGTAGGCAGGCCAGTTGTACCATCACTCCCGTCAGTGTGGGCATCACCCAAGCCATGTAATCCTTTCGATGTACTTAAGTATGTCCGGAACTAGACTGTTACTGATTTTGGCCGTATCGTGCCAGAAGTCTCCCATCACAGATCCTCTTATTCTTGTAGGTGCAGGACAGTGACCCAGAACGTGTCTCGTCATCCTCGATAATTGGGGCTTTTGGCTAATCTCAGCCTGTGTGTCTATTTCTTTAGTGTGCAGAGTCTAGATATGATTCCTATCAGGTTTCTTCAGAATAGTTACATACGGTATTTGGCTTAATGACAGCGTGGATTGTTAACTCAGCATCTTGTTAAGATGTTTAAGGTTTCTTGGTGTAGTATAAAGTTTACTGTTGCCAAGGAGATGGAAATTACAGTTTCTGGTCCTTACGAAAGTTGTTCAGATATAATTTTGCCTAGATACTTGCATCCGCCTTGATCCCCCTAGGGAGACGGCATTATCCTTTGAGATATTTTCAAGAGCATCACAGCACTGTAGTACCACTTTTGAGGTAATTTTGCAACATCCTAGAGCGAGTAATGTTGCTCTGTTGTCGCTAAAGTTAGCAATACGTTAGTTTCTGGTTCGCGGTTTAGGAATTGCATTTGTTTCATGCAAGACTGTAGTTAATTTGTCTAGTATTATGGTTTGGATTTAGATCCTCGGAGAACATTCCGGCTCCAGTTCTATGCTATGCTCTAGGTCCATGAGTAAAGACATATATATTCATATATATAATATACCAATTTATATGACGCCGCATGCTGGAAAAGCATCTTATTTAAAGCGGTATAAAATTCAACGTTTAAAGTGCAAGTCGAATAGAATACATTGCTATGCAAAATTGTGTGATCCGGTCCTCTACACAAAGCGATAGAGTGACACTCTGGAAGAAACAGGCTATTAGGCTATAAGAAAGAGGAAGAAGAAAAAGAAGTATACACACGGGAGCGGAAGTACAGGAGCATTTTCCATTCTTTCCCTAGTAGCATTTATAATTTCTGTAGAATTTTAGTGGTCATTCACTATACTTCTTAGTGGTAGCGCTCCTGTCTCATAAAATTATTCTACAGGATTATTTTATACTACTTATAGTTAGCGGATGCAATTGTGCATTATAGTATTCATATTAGTTTTGTACTGAAAACCAGAATCTTCCATAAATCTTTGCTCCTTTGCGAGAGAAATATTCGAGAATAATGCTTTTTATTTTAAAGTCTACACATTTTGCGAAAATGAAGGCAAGAAGAACCTAACAATACTCCCGTAATGCTGATTTTGTTTAGTTGTAGAGAAAGATACAATTAAAATAATAATACAATCACAGGGGCGGTGATGGCTCAGTGGTAGAGAGCCAAGCTTTGGATGTAACAGTCCAAACCCTTCCCGGTCCGAATCTCCCCAGGGTCGTAAATTTTTCTAATTCCCTGGGTGGCCGGCACTGGGTCCCGGTCTCCATTTGCAATTGGAGATCAAATTAATGGCACTCCTCGAATTACGGTCGCATTAGAAGAGTAACAAGACCATAATCGAAAAACATTCACACACAAGAGCAGGTTAAGCATGGTTACGAACCAACACGGTAACCCGCAGAGTCGGGCCCTGTTGTGCATTGCACGAACTAACTTAGCCTTGTCTCACACCAAAAGCGATGGGCCTCTAAGGCCTGTGAAAGCTTCATAAAAATACTATCACAGGGTCTAATAACAATTGTTTGCGAATGCAATGTCTGACAGTTATTTCTCAACCGAGCAAGTTACCTACACATAAAGTTTTGATTTTATTAATCGTCAATAAATAGATGCATTCATACTTTAACAGATAGGACAAATTAATTGGCTTGGTTATCATTAACATACTGTTGTTAGTTACACCTTGAGAGAAATATAATACGCAATTGGGAAATTGGACAAATTAAAAAAAAAAAAAGATATTTTTAATTGCGTACACATTAATATATGTAAATGCTTCTAGATGTTTCTAAAATATTCCATTGTAACATTTCCACGTTTTTTGTGAGCAGTTATATTGTCTCAGTCAGTGGATAGGTTGGCTTTTATTTTTCTGCTGTAGTACATTTCTAGAACTTCTTATGAAGCTGAACTACAGACTTTAACCACCTATTTCAATTTGTAATCCGCAGTGGTTATTAATTTAAATACACCAAGTTCAGGTTAATTAAATTTATGGAACAGTCTGTCAAGAAGTTAACAGTAAACCACTAAACGTATTATAGATTATAAAGCTATGTTGAATAAATTACTCTGAGCAGATAATAAATATTGACATTACAATTGAAAAACTTGGCTGTTCTATTTTCAAGAAATAATAGCTTTTGTACTTATTCATTCAAGGGGAATCTTTAAATATTCTTATTAAATGAAAGTAAGAGAAAACGCTTTGGATGCTTAGTTTTCCACAATATTTACCGTTTTTATATAGAAAATATCCACTTTAAGATTAGAAAAAGAAAATACCCGCCTGTTTCTGAAACATTTCCTTAATTTAAAGTTTTGTATAAAACCTTTTGTTTGGACGTGTACTTCGTGGAAAATATCGGATGTCATGACCGTTAAGCCTGAAGATGCGACCTGTAATGGTTCGACAAACGTCGGAAGCAAACTCTATGGCGACGCATTCAACGCCAGAAGTTCTGGAACTTAGTAATATCGGATGTAAGTTAAGCTACAATTGTGATGTTGAGTTAAGTTTTCTTAATGTAATTCTAACAACTACTGGACTGAGTATAATAACATTTAGAACTTGTAACTGTATATTTTAAATGGTTATGAAATATAAATGTAAATTACGTACGCTACTTATTATGAATCACTGAGATTTTGATTTTTGAGGAAATATTCCGTAAAAGCAAGGAGAGGAGAAAAGACTACACAAATATTTAGACACTTTAGAATTATTAGTTAACTATTAGTTAAAGAGTGAGATATACAATAGTATTACTACTTTTTTGAATGTCATAATTATTATTATAGAAACCAATAATGGAATAACCCTTATGTTTTTGGCGAATAACGATTGTTTCTTAGCAGAAAATACGAAAACTGATGGTATTTGTGAATAATTGTTAATAAATTAGCAGTTTATGATGAATCCGGAACTGCATCACCAATGTTTTTAAAGAAACATCAAGCTCTTCCTACAAACATATTATTATTTTATGGCACACATTTATGTTTCCAACTGGTGTTGGTGATGACATGTTGTATTGCATTTTGCAAGACGTGTGGATGTTTTTCTTAAAAAAATATTAAAAATTAGGCAATGTTAAACAAATTAGGTCCGTGGTAAATAATGAGTTGAATAGTCGGGAATAGAACGTCGTTTGGAGTAACAGCAAGCGCTCTGTGGTATGATTTTAGTATTAACGCTGTGTGCTCAGAGACGATACTATGACTACTTAATTAAATATTGAGCTGTGTGTTACTATTTTTAATTAATTTAATTAATTGTGTGCTCTTAATAAAACACAGTGCTATGTGCTTAGTAGCTGTGCTACGTGCTGCGCACTTTGTTATTTAAACTGCGTGCTTTAAAGTTATTGTAAGGGTTGTTTGTTCGTAACTTATTACTAGAGTTTTGTGCTCATAGAAAGTATTGTGCGTAACTAATTAAATATTAAGCTAGGTGATCAGCAGCTGTGCGATGTTCAAGTGTTTGGGGTATGTATTTTGTGATGCTTTGTTAGACACGTGGATGCCTTCCTTAAAAGCTAGTTAGGATTATACAGAGTTAAGCCGGCCTCGGTGGTCTAGTGGTTAGTTTGCCTTTAGATCCGAGTGACGCGGGATCGATCCTGGCTGAGGTCGGCGAGATTTTTCTAGCGGGGAAAAATCTGAAAATGCGCCTTCTGTCGGATAAGAAGTAAAGCCGTAGGTCCCGTGCCACTACGATGTATCACATGTTAAAAATCACTACTGGAGTTGGAATTACCCCAAATAGGCAAAATTATTAGTTAGGGTGTACAATAAGCCAATGATGGCTGCAGTGCTTAGAGATGCTTGGAAAACCGCGTCCTAGATCTCGCTCTTTCAAATCAATCAAACAATCAATCAATACAGAGTTAAATTGAATAAGAGAGTAGTAAATACTGAATTTAACAGTCGCGAATAGGACGTCGTTGGGAGTAGAAGAAAATGCTGTGTGCTATCAACTTTGTTATTATTGCTGTTGTGTATACCTAATAAAATATTAAGCTGTATGCTTAGTAGCTGTGTGGGTGCCGTGCACGTTGTTATTTGAACTGGGTGCTTTAGGGTTGTATGTTTTTAATTTATACTTGTAGAAGGTAATGTGAGTAACTAATTAAATATTAAGCTAGGTGATCAGCAGCTGTGCGGTGTGCAGGGAAGTGTTTGGGCTAAGTATTTGGTGATGTTTTGTTAGACATGTGGATGCCTTCCTTAAACAATAGTTAAGATTACGCAGAGTTAAAGAAAATAAGAGTGTAATAAATACTTAGCTAAATAGTTGCAAATAGAACGTCATTGGGAGTAGAAGCAAGCGCTGTGTGCCCTTAATTTGGTATTAGAGCTGTACGTTTAGACTACGCTTCGAGTACTTAATTAAATATTGAACTGCGTGTTCCTATTTTATAATTAAATCCGTGTATCTAATAAAACATTAAGCTGTGGGCTCAGTAGTTTTGCTATGTGCTATGCAAGTTGTTGTTTGAACTGTGTGCTTTAAATTTATTGTACGAGATACATGCTTTTAATTTATTATTAGAGTTGTGTGTTTATAGAAGGTATTGTGCATAACTAATTGAATATTAAGCTAGGTGATTAGCAGCTGTGGGATGTGCAGAGACGTGTCTGGGCGATGTATTGGGTGATGCCCTGTTAGACATGCTGCTGCCTTCCTTAAAAAATAGTTAAGATTACACACAGTTAAAGAAAATAAGAGTGTAGTAAATATTTAGTTAAATAGTTGCGAACAGAACGTCACTTGGAGTAAAAGCAAGCCCTGCGTGCTCTCAATTTAAATATTGAGCTTTGTGTTATTACTTTATAATTAGATCTGTGTGCTCGGTAATGCTGATGTGTGTACCTAATAAAATATTGAGCTGTGAGCTCAGTAGCTGCGCTATGTGCTGTGTCAGTTGTTACTTGTGCTGTGTGCGTTAAATTCATTGTAAATGTTGTATGTTTTTAATTTACTACTAGAACTGTGTGTTCATAGAAGGTATTTTGCGTAACTTATTAAATAAAATGAACGCTATGTGATTATAGCTCTGCGGTGTGCACGCAAGAATTTGAGTTGTGTGTTTGGCAATGCTTCGTTATGTCGAAAATGCATAATATAGATATTACGGGTAAAATAAAAAAACTAATTTTATTCAAGAAACATTCAATCAACAGTATCTTCTTAAAACTGAAAATAAAAGTTAAATATAAAGCCAATCGAAATCATAAGAAGAGAAAGCGGGAACTATCTCTTATTTGTTTGGAAACTATTGTTTGAAATGCAATATCGCCAGAAACTATAGAATAAATTCTGTGCGTTCTAAAGTGAGAAGAATACTCTTGCAAACATTGCAAGAGTATATTTAATAGCCATTCTGTTAGATAGACGCTGATGTGTAATTTATCTCAAACTCAGAAATTGTTTAATCACCGTTATTTTAAATATCAAAAATTTTGTAACGGGTTCGACGAAAATTAGGGTATCAGAAGTAACGATGTATGTTAATGTTTACTTGCTATGTTATTACTAAAGTCATTCAGTATTTAATTTAAATGTTTATGTGCGGCTCATGTTCGCATAATACATATAATACTCATGTCAATGGGTAATTAACATTAGTTTCAGCTTTGTTCTGATTGCTAGTTTATACTTACTAGAATAATACAACACGTTAATTTTGTTGGCACACAGCATTAAGTTCTGTAAATATTAAATCCAGTCTATTATTTGTTAAAAAATTCAAAAAGTTCAGATGCCCTAAAATTTTTAATTTTTCCTGTCTGCGTGTCTTCTAATGAAATTTGGCTTTTAAATATTTAAACTAGCATCCCTAGAGGCTCACGCCAAACTTAACTGAATAATCAATAGTTACCCTTGTTTTCTATAAATACCCCAATACGGCATAGAATCTTAGTTCATTATTTATCGTTTACCCTTTTTGGAAGCAATTGCTGGATTGCAACAGTGACTTGTAGGTTTTAGTGTTTTTGAAACACGTGCGTTTTATTTAACAATTTTATAACACATACTTCAGCTTTTAGTATACATGAAAATATATCGTCCAAATTATAAAAGTGAAAATTCAATTGAATTTTTAAATATCTCTTTTGTATTTCGTATGCAAGAAACTTCCAAGTAATTATTCTTAGGAAGAAGTTTTGCTTTCGTGGTATGTTCCCTATGTTGAACGTTCAGAACACCAAAATATTTTGTAACGAAAAGGAACAACCAGCAAAACTTCTCAAGTCACCGTAACTTAATATATAAAATGGCATAGTGATTGATTCCCCTGTATTGCTAAAAATGGGTGGAAGGTCAAGGTGAAAATGTTTTATTTGGTACTCGAATAATTAATTGATCGAATGTTAATCGATGAATCGCACAGTTAGTTAATGTATGAATCGACCGATTAATTATACACTTAAAGGATACATCAATAAGTTCAATTATGTATTAGTTTAAGCAACTAAAAGCATAGGGGGCACTATTTCATTTTGTTATTAGTATCATTGTAGCACATAAGTAAAGAGCCGGAGAACACCTAGGAGTGAGAAACTGGGAAGGGGCGGTCAAATAGAGGGACGAATGGAGGCGCAGAATAATGGAGGCCCTGGTCCGCATGGGACTATAGCGCCATGAATAAATGGATGGATCCTTTTAAAACACTTTTTATTAAACAATCACTCTGTAATGTACTGGCGTTCTGTTTATATGCACTTTCGTGGCTGTTTCATTTTGCATTTGAAGCAAAATGATTCTCCGTTCTGGCTTTTAGGGCCACTAATATCTTTATGGAGCATTCCTGGGAAGGATGCAATAGCGTAAATAGAAATAAAGCTACACACGTTCTGTAGAAATGTATCCTCAAAATGATGTACTTACAGTGGGGTAAGAAAATAAACGAGGTTTTCACTCCAGCAAATTGAAGCTATAGATAGACCTCCATTATTTGACTGAAAAACTATAATTCCATTTTTGGCAATATGATAGCAAAAATATAGCAATGGGCATTTTTGAGTTTGATTTTGAATTACAATTTAGCTAGGGTGTTCAAAGGGGCGATAACAGGGGGAAAGTGAGTTAAAGTCTAATTAAAATAGCATATCCGGTAATGTCGAACTGTAGAAACTAGGGAACATTGAAACTTTCGACAACCGGGGGCGGTAAAATTTCGATTTAGGGGAGACCGTTGCGTTTTTCCTCGCTTTCGAAAAATTGAGCCGGGAGTTGTTTAGGTACGAGAGCGGGCGATACCCGAGTTATAAACTGCTAGTGATCTTCAAAAGTATTTGTCCTTTCTGCTTCTAGCTCGGTCCCACGTTGGGTTAGGAAGACGGGTGGAAACACGTTCCCCAGGGAAACTGAAAATTTTAATGTGTTGTAGAATCGGTTCAACCTTGGAAGACGTGTGTGACGTCAAGGTTCAAGGATGGCGGAGGTAAAACGCCTTACCGAAATACCTGCCTCTGTTGGTAGCCGTCGGTTTCCTAATGTTAGACTTTAGTTCCCTATTTAAACCATTAAAAATCACCTAGAGGCTTATAGTTTCGAAAGTAGACGAACTGACCAAAATTGGATTTTTTTTAGAAAGGACGTTGCGAGTACCGCTTGGGAGCATGGAATTGAATTTGTAGATTTCCGTAAACCACCACCAGGGGGCAAAATTTTCTTTTAGGGCGCCTTGTTTCCGGAATCTGAAGACCTCGGGAAATGGGGTTTACGCATTTAGATGGAGCGTTCTGAGAGCTGCAGTGTTATTAGGTGCGACCTCAGCTGAATACCTTTTGAAACGCCATGGTCAACTTTTTCATAGAATTTGCCATGGGGGTACATAATATTGAGGCAGGGATCGTAGCAGCATGACAGTTGACGAACGTCGATGTCGGGAAATTTGAAATTAGTGGGAAGGAACATTAGCAAAACTGCGCTTGAACTCTCTACAGGATTCTTTAATCGCAAAATAGTTAAATATTTACCATTTTCAATATAATAAACCGTTGTTGATATCCCTTCTCTCCTCAAAGGGCGTAGAAGCATTTATACATTTTGAAGCTATAGGTTCTTTACCTTAAAAAATAATTCCAGATATACTTGTCCTCCATCTTTCTCTACTTCTTCCTCCACATTTCGTCTTCACTCCCTTTCCTTACCTTCCCCCAAGCCGAAATTCCAAAAACTTCACCTCCCCAACTCCTACCCGTCCGATTAACCGAGTAGATGCTCATTTTACATATGTAAAATAAGCATTGGCTTCAAGGTGACAACATATGTTGCATTGTTTCCATTGTTTCACTAAATAATGTACTACTATACTATCTCTGATTTAACAGTGTTGCCAAAGTTTCTTTGATTATTATTATCTAGACATATGCCTTAGCCTATTGAACGTACAATGTGCTATTCTTGGATACTCGGTATTAAGCTGATTTTAAAGTTGAACTGAAAGGTCACTTACGAGGACACCCGCTATATTGATTTTTAATTTAATTTGATAGAGGAACTTGCTAAACAATTACAACAATGAAGGAAATCAGACTGCGTGACATAACTGACTAGAGCAATACCAACGAACTGCGTCATGTGAAAGTCAACCAGAAATCTAGAACAACAGGTATCTCATCATTTCGGACCTAAAACGGAAATTGGGCAAGAGAGAACGCGGAAAAGTGAATTATTTCAAGAGTCTACACGGAAATATTCTTGCAGAGACTCAGTACCGCGTCTACATTGCTGACGTACAGAACTTCAGTATCACAGTGTTTCTGCACCTTCTGAGGACGTCATGGCAATTATAACTTTTCACTACTTCTATATTTACTATAAAAATGATCTGTTCGCCAGTGACACTCAACAACCATATAAGGAACGGTCACATATCTTCCTATTGACTTAGACAAACATCTTATATGGAAAATTCACATTTGAAACAAGCGTAAGCAGCTTGGTGTGTATTGCAGGAAGATGTATTGGCTGCAAGTGCGAAATTTAGAACTGAGGCTGGAGAACAAGGGTTTGTAATGTTGAAACCAATATATATTTTAGCTCTAGGGTGCTGGTTGCAAGTTAAATATTGAAATCCTCTAGCAATTCAAGTTTAATATTGTAGGAGCAATTGTCAACGCATCATGGTGGAAGAGTAAATGTAAACAACGAATTGACAATCATCTAAATACGCTAACCAACAACCTTCCCATATTCTAACAAAGAAGAAGATAAAAGATATGATCGCCTAGACTTACCCTATATATGTTAACCCAGTGTCTACCAGCGAAAGCCATGTAGTCATAAGAATCATGTTATTTATAATTATACAATATTCATATGGAATTTGATGTCAGATTTAGGTTATATAGTTACATTTTGTGCAAAACCGCTATGATGTGCGTCAGTTGTTGATAATAATCATATATAGATGTTTTTATGTGAACCGTTCTAATAGTAACGTTAATCTTGAAAAGTATGCATAGGATACTTAACTATAAGATAAAGAAATTTTCTGATTTTAATTATTTCCTTTCCAAATATTTTAATTCACTTTTCTCGGAAACGGTATATCCAAAGAACTATTTCATTGTTTGCGTATATAAGCGCGGTTTAGATCCTGTGGTAGAGTCAATTTAGTACAAACTAAATTCAATTTCTTAAACCTATCATGTAAATTGGAAGAAAATAGATGATTTCAACAACGTCTCAAACCCGCCATAATGCTAGATTGTTAACATTGGCAGAAAAAATTTCTAATAATCTATAGCCAATAAGTTATTGGATTCTCCGTCTTACGAACTAAAATAGAAGAGACGAAAATGGATTGCTCTAGTTTTCAGATTTCGTGCATTAAGACATATTTCTTCAAACTCTGGAATCACCCAGTACCCCATCAAATAGGAAATATTTGCTTTGCTAAGGTTATGTATTATCGAGTTAACAAATCTGTTAAAATCTGAATACATCTTGTATATGTCACTCAGCTCAGGTACACGAAGTTCTATATCTACTCAGAAATAAAAATTAAAAAAAAATGTGTATAGCAGGATGTATATTAGAATAGAATTTTATGAGTTCCTCTTTAATAAAGGTTCAGAATACATAGTGTATACTATGAAGGTATTGACTGTTTAAAGGAACTTCCAGTTTAACCGGAAATAATATCAACTTAATTATTTTAAATAGAATAATACCCCGTATATTTTTCGAGATATCGATAGAACTCTTTTCAGTGATATAGGTTTGATGCCTTTATTTTTAATAATTATAGAGATATTGAACCTCCTAACGCGAGCAAAATAACGTGGGTTTGTCACAACACAAAACTGAAAGTTTCTTTTTACCTTGAATTCCGGTGGAGGGCTGAAAACGAGGCAGGCACGACGATGGCGATTTTCGGTTGCGGAATCAAAAAAAATATAGAGAGGAGGAAGCCAACGTCCTTTGGGGCAGCGTTGGGACGAGGTTTAGCTGGTACGCCCCTGTAGAGGGCCAAGCTGGTTTCAACTAGGCCGGCTAGCGTGGAGACAGAAGCGAGGCTTTTTCGGACGACGGGAACAAACCGAATTCCAGCAAAACACTTGCACGATTTCCCTTTTACATCACAAAGATCCGAACTAAATTCGACAGGAGCAATTATGATCTTTAATTGTCCAACACCAAGGCGTACTTTTTGCTATCGCTTATGTATATATCCGACGGTTAAGTCGATTTACTTTTGCTCTACAGCAAACAAAAACGGTACGGTAAAACGTAGGATAGCAAAGTGCCGCGAAGAAACGGAAACGATCTGTTACCCGTCGCGTCGGTCTCGAAGGTCTCACTTCCACTTTTGTAACGGCCCTCGATGGATGGTATTTTCGAAGACCGGAGTCTGGCGAAGGTCTAAGGCTGACTCCATTAAAAGCGCAACGGGGATCAGCACCCCCCTCAAAAGGTTGCACCACATTACAAAATATTGCGCAATGTTCTAGAAAGATTTTGTTTAACACACGAGTTCCAGGAAGCGTTCAAGGTCTAGCGCGGAAGAAAACAAGGGTCAGCAATTTTAACACAAAGAAACTATTAACATATCTCGAGCTTCGAAAGACAAAACAAAATACCGAAATGGTAACCCAAAATAAGAATTCAATTAAAATAACGATACCTATTAATTCTGACGAAGCGGCAAACAAATTATGGAATTAATTCAAGTGTAGCGGCAAATTTGAAAATCACATAACAATACATTAACAAGTGTATGTTTAATCCGAAGAAGTGCAGTTGCGAATAGAAGTGATAGCTAATTTTGCGCCGCGATTAGCGGTATCGTGCGAACATTATTTAAAGGAATAAA
This sequence comes from Limonius californicus, assembly GCA_014611495.1. Classification (NCBI taxonomy): domain Eukaryota; kingdom Metazoa; phylum Arthropoda; class Insecta; order Coleoptera; family Elateridae; genus Limonius; species Limonius californicus. The sequence goes on along the minus strand of JABXWE010016359.1, from coordinate 22,255 downwards.
AAAATTCGTACGGATCAGAATTATCAGCAGAGTTACTTCTAAATAAAATCGATGAAAACAACGTAAGACCGAAAACATTGTTAACAAGAAAGATAAGGAAAAATTAATGCCCGGAGAAAAAAACAAATAGAAACAACTCAAAACACTTGAGTAGGATCCGACTAACAGTTATGATCGAAGGCGAATGATCATTGGAGCAAGAAACATCACAGCAGTGAGAAAGATACAAACGCCCACGCACCTCTCCAACAGAACAGGATGCAAATAAACATCCTGTTTTTGACAGTAACAGTGATTTAATAAAATAAATATTACTTACCTACACGCAGCGAAATTATCTTGAATGAGCAACAGAATCCCTAGCAAGATAACGAAATATATTCAGATGATATGACAGAAGTCCTTCCTTTATTCAAACCTAATGTTGTCAGCAAGCAGTACAAGACATACAGTTAAATACCAAAGGAACATTTACAACCTCAATGAAAGATAATCAACTAAGAATCAATTTAAGTAACATTAATAACTACCACTTACTTACGACTTTTTACAATACTAATGAAAATATTAAGTATTTTACATACCAAAATCCCGATAAAACAAGTACCTCAGTGATAATCAGAAACATACCTAAATCAATCAGAATTAATGAAATTAAGAATATGTATACCAATATGCGCAGTTGACGTCAAGGAACAGAAAAATACAAATACAATATACTACCTCCAATACCTTTATTATTGTAACATTACAGTTGAACCAAAAAGAAAGTGTAATCAAATTACCTAGTGCACAAGGTGCCAGATATATGGACACACAAAAAACCGATTGCAAGCTAACGCCACGATGTGCTAAATGCACCGAAGAACATCATTATTCGTAATGCCAAAAACAAAGATCTGAAAAACCCCAATGTGTGAAGTGTGGTGAGAATAACTTCGCCAACTACAGAGGCTGCAAGTATTACAAAACAATGACTGATGGAAGGAAACAAATACTAGCCAAAAGAAATATATTGGAACCTAGAGAAACATATGCTAGTATAACTACTGACCAAAACACCCAATCACCCATGCAAGGCAATCTACAATCACCAGCACACAAAACCGAATACCCCTTTCTAATTACGCAAATATTACAAGTTTTATTACCAATGATCACTCCGTACCTAGTGGAAACAATTAAAAGTATAGTACAATACTTCATTTTTCAATCATCCAAAATGGCAATAAATAGTCAAAATAAAGGTTATTCTAACAAAGATATCATGAACTGGAATGATAATGGTATAACAAGACAGAAGAAAATTGTTAATGCGTTCTTAGCCAGGCATAATATTGACATACTGAAACCCACCTCGTAGCAGATCTGAAACTAAAAATCCCAGCTTACAGCATTCACAGAAGCGACCGAATAACCCCTACTGCATCTGAAGGAGTTTTTTTTAAAGAAACGTGGAGTTGCCTGAGGCAACTCCAAGATTCCCATTCCATCCAGCTTACCCCGACTCAGCACATTTCGTGCTATTCACAGGTCTAACATGCCCCACCCTAGAAAAACCCCATGACCCAGACACCACAAACACCCTGGGAGAGTGCAGTGCTCAGGATTCGAACCTGAGCGTCTTTGGTAGAATAACTCCAAGCCAAGCGCTGCGGCCATTACTCTACCGCAGTCCCCCATCTGAAGGAGTAGCAATAATCATAAAAGCACTAAGAGCTCATTACATAGATATCCCAGCGTTAGCCAGTTTAGAAGCAGTGGTACTACAAAACGGGCAGAAACTAGAAGTTTGGCGACTCACAAACAGCCAAAACAAAAAAACGAATTCACCCAGATGATTTAAAAACATTATTTAGTAATGAATCGCCGACACTCCTGTTGGGAGATCATAACAATAAATATCAAATTTGGGAATACAGAATTAACAACCTAGATGGTGCTAGGTTATATGAGATATTAGATATGAGTAAGACAAAGACAATGTGCCCAAGAAAACAAACAAGAAAATTCCCTTACACTTGAGGGCCAAGGTTTTTGATCAATGTGTCCTCTCCGTCATAACATACGGAGTACAAATATGGACCCTCAACAAACAGTTAAGATCAAAATTACAAATTAGACAAAGGGCCATGGGGAGGTCCATTTTGGGCCTAGCACTAAGAGACAGAAGGCGGAACGAATGGATACGACAAAGAACAACGGATGTAATTGAGAGAGCGGCACATCTGAAGTGGGACTATGCAGGACACATAGCCAGAACCAAGGATAGCAGATGGAACGCCAGAACAATACAATGGAGGCCGTGGTCAAGGAGAAGAAATAGGGGGAGACCACAAACAAGATGGTACGACGACATCAAGAAAATTGCAGGACTACCGTGGTTAAGAATCGCACAAAACAGGAAAAGATGGCGACAAATAAGGGAGGCATATACCCAATACTGGGTGAAACAAGGCTAAAGAAAGAAAGAGATGGCTGGGGTCGATAAGGACGATAAAAACATTAATCTGTACAGAACGCAGATAAGAGGAAACAGTGGTATTTTCCACTCATTTGCCATTGATTAGATATGACCCTACAAAATTCACGGCAGATATACAAGATAGGAGGTGGTAAAAAAGATCACTTAAGATGTAGGCAATAAGTAGCTACATCCATATTGAAAGCTTATAAAAGCACGCCAAAAAGCAGTCCTAGCCATCAATCTGCAAATCTGCATGAAACTTCTAGATACGACAGACTAGATCACTTAGACATTATCAAGACAAACAGACACGATGCAATGTCTGTCATAAAAATTGCAATTTTTTTTGTCAGATATGTGCCATTACCCTACATCCAAAATACTGTGTTGTTAAATGTCGTACTGTATGAAAAATTATTACCTTATGTAGACATATTCAATGTAATCTGTTAAATAAAGTTCTATTAAGTAGATGATAGTGTATTTAGCAACCGTTCTTTTAAAAGAACACCTTTGTTTCTTAAAACATTCAATTTTAAACTTGTAAAATGCATACATTAACGTTTTTTGTTTCTAATTAGTCCCAAAAATCAAGAAATTATCGAAGCAATAAAACAAAACAGTTTTGGTATAAACTGGGTTAATCAATTAGTCTATTAGCAAGGAATGGGCCGGTAATGGTAATTTAAATTAGCTAAAAACCCACATCAATGCTTGAACAGTTTCTTTGTATTTGTATAACTAATGTGGCCACGCACTCATCTGTAGAAAATAATAACGAGTTCGGCATAACCCACATCAGGAACTAGAGCACAAATGAAACATGACTGACTAGTAGATTTCAGAAAGGTGGAACATGACTGAATACGGTAAAATTCAGTCTGTATGTAACGCATTCTAGTTTTAGCGATCACTTTAGTATATTGCAATCCGCCTACTGTCATAACATCTAAATGTGTGTCTTGTAATTGAAACAGTGAAAAATATACTCTTTCATATTAAATAAAATATTTCTCGAAACACATTTACAATGGCGTTCGTACGTATACGAATATATCATACAAAGTAAATTTTTATCAGATATGGCATTTTCGTACAGTAATATTAGTTTCACGAAACACATTTGTAAGGTAATCCTTGAAATTATAGTTTAGAGTGTCGAAATAAGTAATTAATGTCCTAATCAAAAATCAATGTAAAATGTACAATTATGCTCTTTTGAAAGGTGATGGATAATTTCAAACAAAAACATTTATGCTAAAATCTAGAGGTGACCTAAGTGGCCACTAAATAGGTCCTCTCCTGCCCATCAATCACCAGGGGAAGGCGACATCCAAAAACTGTCGAACTAATGCATAATGCGGAGATGTTTCATATACATAAGCGAGTAAATGTTTACAGATTTAACGCTGTGTCTCGCAGTCTAATCACCATCTGTCCCTGTCTTGCCAATCTTCTTCTGTTAATTGTCTCTTCTCCATGGCATCTATTATTTCTCTTCTACAGGCTTTACAAGGACGTCCTCTTTTCTTTCTTCGGTCGTTCGGGAACCATTCGTAAATTTTTTGAGACCATCTTTCAGGTTGCATTCTTTTTAAGTGGCCGTACCAGAGCAGTTTTTTTGTTTCGAACTTATCTATTATCGCGTCTTGCATTTCCATTTCTCGTCGGATATCTGCATCCCTCACACGTTCTAGTCTAGATCTAGGAAGAGGAAGTCCATTTCTACTGCCATTATTATTCTTTTATACTTTTCTGTTATCTCCCATACTTCAGCGCCCTATGTTAAAAATGCATTCTAGGATTGCAGTATACATTCTTCTTCTTCTTGCCATATTCTGATCTCTATCTCTCGTTGACTATTACCTTCTTTTGATATAATTACTCCTAGGTATTTATATTCATTACAGGCTTTTATAGACTTGTTTTCTAAGTTTAGATCCTGAGTTTCATTATTTTCTACTAGTAGATACATGGTTTTCTCCATATTTATATTTAAACCCCATCTTTCGTAGATTTCAATTAATTTTTGCATCGTATAGTTGATGTCGTTCATGTTGGTGGATATAACCACCTGATCATCCGCGAACAGAGAGTGTGCAAGAAATCTTCGTCTATCGGTACTCCTATCGGTTTACATTTGGCCTTCCATTCCTTGAGAACTTCTTGTATATACATATTAAATAGAGTTGGTGATAGAGGACAGCCCTGTCGTAGTCCCTTTACTGAAATAAAACTATTTGAAAATTGTCCTTCCATTGTAATTTTGTTTTCTCTATTTTTGTACAGTTCTTTAACAGGATGTAAATATTTTTTACCCCCTTCATATGTTCCCAAAACTTCGTACATTTTATTGGTACCGTGTCATACGCTTTCGTATATCTGCAAACACTAGGTGTGTTTCTGCGTTTCTTTCTTTTATTTTTTCTGTGAACTGACGTAGTGTAAAAATTTTGTCGATCCAAGACCTTCCCGCCCTAAAACCACTTTGGTCCTCACTTTCATTAATCTTGCTTTCTATCCTTGTCTTGGGTATTCGTCCATACAGTTTTAATGTAGAACATGTCACGCTGATTCCCCGATAGTTAGCTCTATTAATCTTATTGCCCTTCTTAAATATTGAACCTATATAAGCAATCTGCCATTCCTTTGGGGCATTCTCACCATCTACCATGCAAGAGCTAAAAATTTCCGTTAATATTTCTATAGCTATCGAGGAGCTATGCTTGACCAATTCTGTTGCGATACCTACACGACCTGGCGATCGTCCATTTTTTGTGGCCTTTACCACTGCTGTCACTTCTCCACATGGTATTCTATCAATTTCTTGAGGCATTTCTGTTGTTTCTTTTAAGTGAGATATGTCTTTATATTCGTCTCTATCTTGTTACCACTGATCTATTCCAATTATTTCATTTTAACCGAATCTCTTGTGTTTTGTCTTAAGTTGTTAATTGTTTTCCATGCCTCTGCCGACCTACTACCTCCAATATAGGCTTCAACTTCTTCCCACTTCTTTTGGCATACTTCGTTTTTTCGTTTACCACATTTTTCATTACTTCCCTACTTTTCCTTGCATATTGTTTTCTATCCTCCGGATCACCTGTGCTTAGCACTTTATAGTACATTCCCTCTTTTCTTCTATATCTAGTTCCTCCCGTCTGCACGTTAACATCTTGGGTTTTAATTGTTGACCTTCTGACAAAAACCGATTAAGTAGGTAGGTTAACAAGAGAGTTAAAACAGGCACTTCAAGACTGGAAAAATGAAACATTCAACAAATACATCAGTAACCTTTCTCCCTAGGAACATGATGATTACACGTTATGGAAAGCCACCATAAAATTCAAACGTCCCAGAAATCCAATTCCGCCAATTCGTCAAAACAGTGGCACATGGGCAAGAACAGATGATAAAAAAGCGGAACTGTTCGCAAATCAACCATATTTCAACCTCACCCCCAGTTGTTACAGCTACAGAAGAGAGTGAGATATTAAACTACCTATAGGCTCCTCTCCAACTAAACCCACCCATTCAACACTTTATTCCTGCAGAAATAACACACGAGATAAGGAACCTAAACAATGCCAAAGCGCTAGGATATGACCTCATAACTGCAAAAGTTCTGAAAGAACTGCACCACAAGGCTATAATGGCTCTAACTCAAATATTTAACGTTGTCATAAGGCTACAGTATTTCCCCATACAATGGAAGTTTGCCCAAATAATCCTTATTAGCCAGAGTAGTGGAAGTGATTGAACAGGACTTTGAAGAAAACAGATACTGTGTTACGGCGTTCCTGGATGTCAGTCAAGCCTTTCACCGAAAAACATTAAACAGTCACTACCCCACCAGTACTACCTACTCATGAAATCCTACTTAAGCGAAAGGTACTACCAGGTCAAACATTCAGAAAGCCTGTCTAGTCTCCATCAAATTAAAGCCGGAGTCCCCCAGGGTAGCGTCATGGGACCCACATTGTACACAATATTTACAGCTGACCTCCCTCACCACGAAAGAGTAGTTATGGCCACATATGCGGACGACACGGCATTATTAGTATCTCACAATGATCCAAATCATGCATCGGTCATACTACAAACCTACCTCCACAGCTTGCAAGCATGGCTAGACAAATGGCTTATAAATATAAACGCAACCAAATCTACAGTCATAGGTTTCACGACAAAGCATGGTACCGCTCCTCTAGTCTCCCTGAATGGCACCCAAATACCAATCAAGAACGATGTAAGATATCTTGGCATATATCTAGATAGACGGCTGACGTGGAAAACCCACATCACCAAAAAGAGAAAAGAACTAGATATTTAAATGAAAAAGATGCACTGGTTAATGGGACGAAGATCTAAATTAACATTAAACAACAAAGTGTTAGTGTATAATACTGTGTTAATTCCTGTGTGGGCCTAGTGGATTCAACTGTGGGGCTGCGCGAAACCTCCGAACATTGCAATACTGCAAAGGTTCCAAAACAAGACTCTCCGCACTATAGTCAATGTGGAGTGGTTTATTTCTAACCTAACTCTCCACAACGAGCTCAAGATCCCATGGATTCGGGATGAAATCAACAGGTACACAACCAATTATGTGAACAGAATCCATTCCCACCCGAATGTGTTAGTGCTTAATCTATTAGACAATATAAATATCACCAGTCGTTTAAATAGATGTAGAATTTTAGATAACACTAACTACTATTAAGTAGTTCGAGGGGCCTGCCGCTGGGCACTGGGCAGGTTCCCTTCCTCATATCAATTATGTATTATGTACTACTGAAATCACATTTGCTTATTAGCCCCTAGGCTAGTTGTAAATTTGTAGTTGCTAATAATAAAAAAAAATAGTTTACCTTTGTTTCATAATCAGGTAGCCAATAATTGACTGTAACTTGCGGGTTGGTTGAAACCATGTATATTTATGTATGTTTTTATGGTTAAAGAATCCATTCATCACTCATGGTAAAGCGATGGCGTAAATCTATTAGTCTCGAACCGTTTTTATTAAGCACTTCTTCGCCATATTTCTCTATTATCGTATCGTTTTCTTTTCGACCAGTTCTTGCGTTGAAATCACCTAAGATTATTGTTTCTTTCCTATTGCTGATATCACTCAAGACGGATGTTAGACTATCTTCAAAATCATTCTTCGTTATCGTTTGTATCGTCGTTTGGGGCATATGCTGAAAATATGACTACTCTGAGCTTGAATACTTCTAGTTCTACCTTCATAAATTGTTCACTGACTTCCTCCCAACTTTTAATATTCCTTTTGTGTTTTTTGCGAACTAGTATGGATACTCCTGCACGTGCTCTTTTGTCTTTGTCCACTCCACTATAAAAATTAATGTACTTCCCGCATTCTTCTATACCTTTTCCTTTTTTTTTGGTCTCTATAAGAGTGGCAACGTCTATCTTATATTCTAGTAATTGATTAAACTCTTCGTTTTTTTTTGTACTTATTCATTGAATGTTCCTGGAGACAGGATTGCTGTGAATATTCACAATAATCAGCCGTAGATCAAAAGTTGAGGCGTTGGGTCAGCTCCCCAACATTAGTAAAAATAATTTTAAATGCTAAAAAGACTTGGATCTTGGGACGTGGAACATTCAAGGAGATGTTTCACCCTGCAGGAAAAATATTTGCCCGTTTGGTAGATCATAATTTTAGTGATTGGGAAATGGAGCAGCTAAATCAGGAATGACATGTAACTGAAGAAACTCCAGGTAACGTTCTACGTTGAGCATTCCTTTATAAAATATGGTCCTAGAAATCTGTTACCCACGATGCCCGCCTATATATTATTTTTCTGAGGACGCTGAGCCCTCCGCAGTGCATCTTGCATCCTGTGCGAATTTTCTATCGCCAAATACCTGCAATTTTGCCTATTGATGGTACCATTGAGTAAGAACGTTGCCTCATCGGAAGAAACTATTTACTGGAAGAATCTTAAATTTTCATTACCCATTCCGATTGTCTGGTCCCAGAATTCGACCCTTCGGTCAAAATCGCCTTTTAACAATTCATAAATAAAGTTAGGTTTATGTGGCTGATATCTCGCTGCTTGAAATATCTTTAAGATTGTACCTGTTGCTACGTCATATTTCCTTGAAATTTCTCTAACTGTTACATGAGGATTTTCTTCAGCTTCTAATAGGATGTTTACTTTAACGTGTTTTGGCGGTCGGTCAGTGTAAGTTTCGTTAAATAAATTGCAGACTTGTTCTTGAGTTCGAATTCGATCTCCAAAATTATTATTACTATTAGTTCTCTTTCTGTTAGATTCATACTGATTATTGATGGGATACTAGTTATGTGATTAGTTCTTAAAAACTGCTATTATTATTTGTCACCAGAAATTCGGAAAAATACATTAACTTCTATAGCAACTACCAGTAACTAGTGATGCATTGTATGTACAGACTGCAATCTCTAGAAGGTAAGATTATCAAATTAACTTTTGATGAATACTTCTGTAAATTGTCATGCTCAATATGTCAAATTTGAGTTTACTGAGAACGTTTATTGATTATCTATCAAAATCCGTTAAAATATACAGAATGTTCTAAGTGAAATAGGAACGTTGGCGTCACTTCCGGGAAAACAGGCAGTAATATTGAGTTGATACGTAAGCCAAAAAATGCCAATTTAAAAATCTAAATTGACGTGTCCCAGCTATTCAATTAAAACAATTGTCTTTATTTTGTTGAACTTATTCCTTTCATCGTAAACGCACTGTGTATGTGTACGAAATTGATTTTTTTGCATGGAATGGAAATGATGATTTAGTTATATAAAATTTTGGAAAACCCTTACCACCACAGTATTTAGAACACCTAAATACGTATTTAGACTACTAAGCTGCCATATTCAGTAGGAACTGGAACGACCTAATTTTTTTAGTTCAGTTCCTACTGAAGATGCCAACGCAGTTATCGAAATATATTTAGGTGTTCTAAATATTGTGGTTTGCAAAGATGTATATATTTTTGTTGCACATCAACAACTTCAACATATCGGGAAATTCTGAATATTGTTATACTAGGAACTTATACAAGATCTTTTATTTGCGACGTATACGTCATAAGCACATGTCGATAACTTCGGTAGAAGATGCATTCCAATTAAATAAAATTTATGAGCTTGCAACTTTATCTTCCTCTGGATGCCAGTGCCAGATATACCACAAATATCCTAAGATTAGGTTTGGCAATTTAATTCCCGGATTGACGTTGTAGTACTGGCGTCATGTGAAATTAAATTAAAAGTAAAGCAGCATACAGTACTTTACAGTTTTATTAATAGTGGATGGTCAAGCAAAGATCGAACAGCTGTTAGTTTCTGCACAGGACGTCAGCGCATGCATCGTATTTCTGTCAGTCGTCATGGAGCAAAGAGTGAATATTAGAAGTATTGTTCATACATTTTTATTGCGTTTTCTATTTACAGTGACTGAAGTCAAACATTATGTAATATTATTGTGTACAATAAATCATTATTGGAATTTTTGCCAAGTTCAATCAGGTGAGGCAAATTTTATTAGAGCTACTATGAAACACCACTGACTAACAAATTCAAACACTTTTCATAATTATCTTTGAAATTTTAACAAAATGTACTGTGATTGCTATATAGAGGGACAATACCCTTCTAAGAATCCTGTTTATTTACATTCAAGATAATTAAGTATTAAAAGAGACCATAAATTTTGTGTTATATACAAAAAAAGGTGAAAATGCACTCGCACACAGATTGTCCTTCCAGCTGAACAAAATATAAATGTAACAGTTTTTATATAGTATGCACATATCGTTTTAGAGTTATAGTAATAATTATACTTTCCTCATAAGGGTTCGATGTATAAAAATGGTTGGAAGCCCCTGTTAAGTAATGTGTTTAAATGGTTTAAACATTCCGAAGATGGAAATCAAGATGTTCCAGATAATGCTTTACCTTTATGTTGTACGAGTGTATTTGAATAGTGTAAATACTTCAAAATATGAAAATGAGGATAAACAGCTGTAGAAGATTCGTGCAAAGTTCGTCCCGCACTGTTTTACAGATAAACAAAAATAAAGAACACTTGCATGGCGCGCAAACGTCTCTCACGCTAGTAGCTACAATGCAAATATTTTTAACTACATTGTCAATGGTGATGAGTCATAGATATTTCAGTAGCATCTTGAGACGAAAAGTCAGGTGGATTGGAAAATCATCACTAAGATCCAAAAAGTTTCGTTTGCAAAAATCCAATCAAAACGATGGTGATTATTGTTTGCGATAACTAGGGTATTAGCAACAACGATTTTGTGCTTGAAGTACATAGTTTAAATTGCGCATTCTCAGTTTTTAAGTGATGAAGAGATTATTGTAGCACATTACTGGAGTCCGCAATTAGGAAAAAATTGTAGTTGGTTACTGCTGCCCCGTCATGTACCTGCCCATTCTGCACTGATTGTGACGTTCGATCAACCACTCAACCTATTCATCTGACTTGGCATCAGAAAATTTCTTTATCCGTTCTAAAGTGAAAACTATTTCAACAGAGTATCGATTTCTGAATGTAGACGATGTAATTGTGATTGCTAGACATCAGATGATACAGCCATAAGTTTATGATAAGTAAGATCACAACACTGATTCACATTTAAATGATTCTCTCTTATCTTGACATGTGGAAAAAGTGGTCATTAAATATAGAATCCTTGTATATAAGAAAAAAGTTTGTTAGTCATTATCGCAAAGTTACTGATGGGCGATCACGATATTGATTCGCATTTGAATCATTACCACTTATCTTTACATGCAATTGTTAAAAAAGGCTATTACATATACAATATTTAATTGTATTCGCATTTGAATAACTCTTCGTTGTGTTTGTATATAACAGAGAATTGTGTTGGTCATTATTACAAAGGTACTGATGGACGATAGAGTAAAGTAAACATATGTTTGTGATAAGTAAGATCACGAGATTGAGCCACATTTGAATCATTCTCTCTTATATTTACATGTAATCGGCAAAAATAGACATTAAATATAAAATATTTAATTGTATTCGCATTCGAATAACTCTACATTGTCTTTGTATATAACATGTACTTTTGTTAGTCATTATCGCAAAGCTACAGATGAACGGCAGAGTAAAGTAAACACATGTTTGTGATAAATAAGATCACGAGATTGAGCCATATTTGAATCATTTTCTCTTATATTTACATGTAATCGGCAAAAATTGATATAATATATTTAATTGTATTCGCATTTGAATAACTCTTTATTGTCTCTGTATACAAGATAGTATTGTGTTTGCAATTATCGGAAGGTTAGTGATGGATTTCAGAGCAAAGCAGATATATGTGTATGACAAGCAAAATCACGCTATTGAGTCACATTTGAATCATTTTCTCTTATATTTACATGTATTGGTAAAAACGGACATTGTATATAAAATATTTAGTTTTATCCGCCTTTGAATAACTCTTCGTTGTCTTTGCATATAACAGATAATTGTGTTGGTCACTATCACAAAGTTATTGATGGACGGTAGAGTAAAGTAAACATATGTTTGTGATATGTAAGATCACGAGATTGAGCCCCATTTGAATCATTTTCTCTTATATTTACATGTAATCGGCGAAAATGGACATTAAATATAGAATGTTTAATTGTATTCGCCTTTGAATAACTCTTTGTTGTCTTTGCATGTAACAAAGAATTGTGTTGGTCATTATCACAAGGTTATTGATGGACGGTAGAGTAAAGTAAACATATATTATTGTGATAAATAAGTTCACGAGATTAAGCCACATTTGAATCATTTTCTCTTATATTTACATGTAATCGCCAAAAATGGACAGTAAATATAAAATATTTAATTGTATTCGCATTTGAATAACTTTACGTTGTGTTTGTATATAACAGGTAATTTTGTTAGTCATTATCCCAAAGTTACTGACGGAAGGCAGAGTAAAGTAAACATATGTTTGTGATAAATAAGTTCACGAGATTAAGCCACATTTGAATCATTTTCTCTTATATTTACATGTAATCGGCAAAAATGGACATTAAATATAAAATATTTAATTGCATTCGCATTTGAATAACTTTTCGTTGTTTTTGTATATAACAGAGAATTGTGTTGGTCATTATCGCAAAGTTACTGATGGACGACAGAGTAAAGGAAACATATGTTTATGATAAGTAAGATCATGATATTAATTCGCATTTGAATCATTCTCGCTTATCTTTACATGAAATTGTTAAAAAAGGCTATTACATATACAATATTTAATTGTATTCGCCTTTGAATAACTCTTCGTTGTCTTTGTATATAACAGAGAATTGATGGACGGTAGAGTAAAGTCAACATATGTTTGTGATATGTAAGATCACGAGATTGAGCTCATTTGAATCATTTTGTCTTATATTTACACGTAATCGACATAGGTGCATTAAATATAAAATATTTAATTGTATTCGCATTTACATAACTTTATGTTGCCTTTGTATATAACAGGTAATTTGGCAAAAGTCATTATCGTAAAATTAGTGATGGAATTTAGAGCAAGCAGATATATGTTTATGATAAGCAAATCCACGATGTTGAGTCACATTTGAATCATTTTCTCCAATATTTACATGTAATTGGTAAAAATTGACATTGTATATAAAATATTTGATTTTATTGGCATTTGAGTAACTGCGTTGTCTTTGTATATAATAGAGAATTGTGTTGGTCATTATCACAACGTTATTGATGGACGGCAGAGTAAAGCAAACATTTGTTTATTATAAGTAAGATACGTGATATTGATTCGTATTTGAATCATTCTGCCATATCTTTACATGTATAACACAAATGTGTTTTGTAGATTAATGAAACAAGTTCAATTTCTTAGGTTTGAATTTGGCTTGACAGTCTCACAGAAATATTATTCCTTAAACTTTTGTTGACAATGTATTCGGAGCGTTCGAGGTAATGTTCTTAAGGTTTCTCAGGGTTTAAATTTTGGAAGGTAAATGTGTACTATCTAATACTAACGAACTCACAGAATATTACCCCGTTATAATAGCAGCGTGACTGCAACTGATAATGCAGTTAGCGCGTTATATTTCTCAAAACGTGTCTGCTTTGTTAATAAAGTAAAGTTACATCTAATTAGATTCTATAGCATTGTCATAGGAAGACGGATTAAGAAAAGCCGTTACTAAAATAACATCACGATGTTGACTTGCATCTGAATCAGCCTACCTTATCTCTGCACATAACATGTTTACGGCAGTTTTCAGTTTACACTTATTATTCCAGAGCAGGGGTAAAAATAAATCAATTGCCGATATGTTTGGCCTGTAATTGAATCTAATTTAAAGGGTGTTGTTCGTTACAAGTCGGAATTCTAGTGTAATGTGGAATTTAATTTTACGACCTTTCATATAAATCGAATAGAGGAATCGTTAGACACAATATATTACCTGATAGTTTCTGATGTGGCCAGAAGGACATGGATCGCTGCAAATCGAGCGTGGGATGTCCTCAGTATCTCGCCATTGCAGTTTGCTGAGGTTGAGTTCCAGTCTGCAAGTACAAGAAATTTCATTAACGAGTTACGTAACTGCAACCATCATAGATTAGAAGCAGTAACTGCATGCTTGTTTCAGACATGTTATGGAAACTTCTCGCATAAAACCGTGTGATGAAGCTTTAGTTGCGCTGGTGAATGAATTAAATGAACTTGTAATTACTTTAAAGTGAAAAAGTCAGGACTATTTGTCAAGCAGACAACGCTGGCGGGAAGTTTTTATTATTTGTTTTAATAAATGCAAATGCTGATAAAGGGTGTTACACTCGCTGGTGAGTTTCTGGGGACATATGGAATGTTTGTTGCTGAAAATAAAATGGGTAAAACAAGCTATGCTGCTTCAAATCCTAAAACAAAATTTACATCTGTGTCAAGTAAAAATATGAGCCATTTCGCATTTGCACTCGTGAAAAACTTCACTCTCATGGAAGCAACTGAAAATAATAAATGTGTGCTGGGGCTTTTAATAATCATCTCGCATAAAAGTCTAGAGTGATGCATCGCATATGCATTCGGCATTAAATCGCGTTTCAGGCATTCAACTTTTACTGATGAATTAAAATATTTCCACAAGACTATACACCTTGAAATTATTTCCCCTTTTACGTGCGAGCTCTACCTTGCCGGAACGGCATAGTAGTATAATCTCAGGAAAATAACAAGAGTTTATTAGTGTCAAGAGAAAGGTTTATTAGTAAGGTTGCACTTAAAAGTTCGTTTATTAGATGGTAAGACAAAGAAGTGCTAATTTGCTTTGGGAAGCTTTCTACACACATTTTAAGATGGCTAGATACATATTATACTTGCAATACTGCAAATTATTTTGTTGTTAATTCCAAGAAGCTTGAAATATGTGTATATCGTATATTTTGTATTGGCTTTTATTTCTGCGCTATGACGTCATAATTAATTTTTTAAATGGTAACCCCATTTTTCTCCCTTATTTTGATAGATCTGTTAACCAGTTAAAATGCGATATAGAAAAAATTAGATCTCCGCATAACAACTTTTTCATAAAAATGCACGCAAAATTAAAAAAATTCAGAATTTATTGTTAATGAAAACAACAACATTATGAAAAAATGTTTCCAAATTGTTCACCATTTACCAGTTGGTATGGACCAGCACGTGTGTAAACTGTTACGTACGTTTAATTTTGCCGCTCTTTTTGGATTAAAGTCTTGTTTTATTGGCCGTTCCGTAGTGGTTTACTATCTTATTTTTCCCGAATACAGTTTATTGGACCACTTTCTTTGTTATCCTAGAGAAATGCCGATGAATATTTGGCCTGCGCGCTTGACCGTGAACGTTTGCTGAAAATTTCCTGCCCTTGAGGGAGCCTTACGTGTTAATTGTTCTACAATTCTTGCAACATATTTCGTCATATGGTGAAATATTCTAGTTGCTGGATACTTTCGTTGGTTTGTTTGACAGTCGACTTAAGACCTCCTTTCGACCCGGTTGCTTGCTAAGACATCAGCGCTGACGACAAGTACTGCAAGGGCGTTTTGGGTTTCGATGGGTGTTCATTGAGTGAATTTTCGTATCGCTGTTATCATCGTCGGGTCCATCGACAAGTGTCGGATTTAAGAAGCACGCTGGATTTAACCCTTGCAAGGCAATTCATTGCGAATTTGCTGATCGCCTTTGGAGGAATAATATCGAACCTTTTTTCTGACCCTCTGGATGTGCCGCTGCTGCGACAATGTAAAAACACTCGAAATTTCCCGTTTACTGATGTTCCAAGGTAGAACCTAAGAACACCCAAAATTGTGTTTCTCTCTCTACTACCTACCGAAAAAAACTTAGGTAAAACTTGCCAATGTACTATACAGTGATTGAAATGGACAATTTGATTATCCAAATACTGTAGTCTCGTATAATTTCACCATCTGGAAGAGGATGGATTCCACTTCATGAAATGGATGGGATTTTTGTCCAGGTGGCGGAAAACTTTGAAATTACAGTATGAGGAGCCGCATCATGAAGTGGATGTCCTTTTCATGAAATGTACAATTACATCTTCTGGATTCGACATATATATATATATATATATATTATAACATCCAATCGTTTGGACTGTATGCGTTCATCAAATCAGAACCCTCACAACAAAATACAGTAGAACCATTTTCCTTATAGTACGGAATACGACCTTGATCTCTGTGCTTATGCCACGAAAATGTCGTTCCAGGTGCTAAAAGGTATTTGGCTTTAAGCGTAGAACCAAGCCATTCAGCTGCTTCTTTCGGTAGGTTTAGATCCCTTGTCAAGTCATTAAGTTCATTTTGATGAAATAATACCCGTCTAGAATCAATATAATCTTTTTCTTGGTAAGTAGCTATTTTTGCTGCTGCAGAGTCGTTGTCACTATCTGAATTTGCTGCAACGTCTTGTAAAATATCTGTTGGAACAGGGACAGGAAGAGTGTCATTGTGAGGAACAGGTCTAATCCTGGATGGAATATTTGGATACACATTCTTCTAGTTTTTTGCATTGTAGCCTTCTACATGAATCATACAGAAATAATAATCATTCATACGATTTCTAGGCTTTCTCCAGACCGTGAGAATGGCAAAAGACATTGCTTTTTTCTTATCGTTCTTCCAATTTTAATCCTTCAACATATGTACGGCATACTTTGTGAGAAGTCCACTTTCTATCTTGATTTGCTAACCTAATGCCGAAATAAGCAGAATACCCATTTTTTACAAAACTTGTGATATCTGGTCTCTGCTTAACAATTACATCATTCCATAGATGTATCAGAATATGTTCGGGTTATTTAGAGATTTATGAGAACTCAGTTCACTCACTATAAGCAAACTATTAGAAACTTGAATACACGCTCTAGTCCAACATAACCTCCAAGTGAACGACACAAAATAATTGTATTTAGACATTGTTAGAAATCCACTGGGTGAACAATGTTGCCAATATAAATTCCCCAAATAACAGTAAAACTGCACACGATAGAAAAAAACGGGTTAAAAATTTGGAATCGGTATAAGAAATAGAAGCGGAACTTAATCACCACAATCTAAATTTTAATGTGGACGTTTTTGTTTTACCTTTTAGGAAGATCTAATTACGCATTTTTATGTAGAAACATAATTTTTTTTATTTATATGTAGACATCCGTTCCTTCAATTAGCGATCTTCAGGTCAAGAAGCAATCTTTACAAGATGACGTAATTTGGTTCTTAGGTTGTCACTCGAAACCCGTTTCCCTATTTCAAACAAAGAAGAAGGTAATTTTGAGCTTGTTGCTAACTTTTTAAATTAATTTTTCATTTTTCTACGAGGAACAATTTTTTTTCATATTAAATAGCCAAGCTACTGAACTAAAGAAATGGTCTTTCGTAGACAAAGAAACTCTTGTATTTGTATTCAGTTTCCGTTAGAATACCTTCTGTCTTTATTTGAAACGTACTGACAAATTTGCGACACCCTACTTACACCTGAAGGGTTTCAACAATTTGTCGACTTTTCATGAGGCTGGCGTTTTTCTCAACATATAAGTGCATGTTCCGGTTCTCAAGTCGACGGTATAATAGTGTTTTCCGGCGGTAAAAGGTGCGGCCGTGTTTAAGGGTCGCTGAAGTGGCTTGTAAAGCATATAACGCAGGGATAGGTCACGGTTTTCTTGGCGATGCCACCCTAGATGTGGAGATTGCTCCTTTTATTGTTTGCAACTAACCCTTTGATAGTTCAGTACTTTGACATTTAACTGTTACTTATTTAATATAGTAAAACCGTTTATCAGATGCTGCCGCAAGACGAATCTTTAGTAATACCTAAAGTAATATTACATTTTGTCTTCTTGTGGGATACCTTTATATTTATGACACTCTAGCAAATGTAATCGCATCAAAGATGCTGCTGTGTGTATGATGGATAGCGTAGAATGTTTGCCTTCAGAACATCTAACTTTTAAACCGTAGACTACATCGGTGTAGCGAATAAAAATCTTATGCTGCAAGCCATTATACAGATCCCTTATATTTTCAGTTTAAAATGACTAAATTGTAGGACCCTCGTGCTGCTGATTTAGCGCCGAGGAGAAGCACGTGGAGTAGGAGAGTACGGCTGACCACTAGAGTGGGAAATGAAGGCTTTTAACAACTATAAGACTTCCGCAACTAAAAAAAAAGATGTATCCCTTAAATATACCAAAGTTACTCTTCATAAAATCAATAGGTTTTTGGGAATTTCATATTGCACATTACTTATACGTGGTTTCTTCAAGAATGGAATTGCATCTATTAATATTACTTATTACATAAACTATATCACCATTTTAATTGAAAATTTTTTAATAATAATTCTATAATCTACATTTAAAAAAGTATTATTTTCTGTCCTTTATAATTTGGAATATCTTATCTTAGAAATTGATTATTGGTAGAAATATGAAACTTATAAATGCACGAGCACTTATCAATGTATTAACAGAACGTTTTTTTTTGTTATCTATACAATTGCATCAACAGGAATTCCACTTCTACGTTTACTTCTGGCCATAGGTCTCTCTTAGTTTTTGCCATACGTTCCTGTTGATGGTATCCAGTTTGTTCTCACTAGGATTTATTTTCATCTTCCTGATGGGTGTTCAATTATTGACCTTCTGTAGTGCGAAGTCTCCATGTTACAATTCTACCCAGTAAAATTTTTTGTTGTTTATTTAGTGTGTTATATCTGTAACCTTAGTTTTCAGACGGATTTCTTCATTTGTAACTCTTATTTGATGGTGAATTCCATTCTCCTTACTATAGCATATTGAGCTGTTTTCAGTTTGTTCATGGATTTTAGAGTAAATGCCATAGTGTATAATCCATATGCCATTTGGCAATTAATCATAAGTGTTGACAGTTCGAGAAACCGCGAAAGCCTCAAACAATATTATCTTATCGGATTCTTCTTCCATATTTATAGATTTTGTTGTTGCATCTTCGTTTCTCTTAATTGTAAGTGCTGCTTTCTAATACATATTCTTTATTAAATTGGAATCTACCTTAGCGTTGTTTAAGGCGTTTAGAATCCTCCATATTTCATTCGAATCGAACGCCTTTAATTCAGGAATATGTATCTAATGAAAAGTACCAATTTTAGTCCCTAACAGTATAAGAACAATATGCAAGAACACAGAGAGTTTAGACTTGATCTATAACATTTGAACCATATGGCCTCTAGTCGATGAGAATGGTAATGGTCCAGGAAAGATTGCCATAGCCAAATAGACTTGGCCCAAAAATAGAAGTTGGCTCTAATCGTTCATAGTCTATAATTGGCCTTATAACACATTCCTTCAATACGAGTAAAATTATTGTATATATATTGTGATGAATTTTGATTCATCAGCTCGGTTAATTTCATTTTATAAAGGATACTCGTTTATTTGTATGATGTCTTGGAATTCGGTTTCATTGTGGTGAGTAATTTAAGGCAGACCAAGACGCAGGTAACTTCTTGCTTGGTCTGAAACACTGTCAAGTTCGTATTTTGAAAAAAATGTATGACAAAAAGAATTATCATTAAACATTTTAATTTAAAAGTTTCTATTGTTAAAGAAATTAGCATAGAAAGATACAATACAACATGCCTTGAGCTTCGATATAAGCCTAGCTTTGATTTTTTTTTAATTCACATGGGAGTATGCTGCATTTATCGAAACAGTTAGTGAAAATGTGTGTTACACAGCTGTAGAGTGCGCAATGCGTATTAGAGGTAGGTTTTGGAGATGTGCAGTGCTTTTATAAAATCAGAGCTTGAATGGACAGTGACGCCGTTGAAATATGAACAATTTTATAAAATGGATTTAGCTGTCAAAATTTGAATTTTAATATTGTAATTAGATCCTAGTGCACTTATTGTAAGTTTATGTATTTTTGGCATCGTTGTCATGGAGATTTTGTCGGTTGCTATGAGAGGTGATAAAACAATAACGAGAAGAGCGTCTTTTGTATTTGGTGTGAATACACGCATTTTTGATCTGCTCCTAAAAATTTAAAAATAATTGACGTTGTTTATATTAATAAAGTATTAGTATTGTTCAATTTAAAAACGAGTTTCTTTGAAGAAAGAGTAAGTTAGCGTAACTTACTAAGTTAATATTGAAGTAAGTGGATCCTGTTTGAAAATTCGAAGATTTGGTCTGACTACGCAGCGGGATTTGGATTGCAACGCTGGGGAAGCAACATATGAGGTAAAAGACCTTCCTAGGAAGATAATAGCATTTGGACGTAGAGATTGTTTAAAGAAAAGGTAAACCAATTATACGTACCTAGCAGGAAGCACGAGTGTAACTGAGGACTGCAGAAAAACACCAGAAAAAAATAATTTATTTATCTGTTGAATTTTACATAGAGCATTATAGGCATTTTAGGTTAAAGAACGGCGGGCGACTGACGTGTTTTTAGATTCCGCCTGAAGTCAGCTGCGTACTGGGAAATAGTTTCATTTTCTCATATATAGTAAGGCGTGATAGAACCGACTTCTGAGACCGAGTACTCATGTTCGAAAGTTAGACAAGTTTCTAAAGATTGTCCCTGGCGCCCAACTTACCATAATTTATAAAAATTTTTACATTAATAAAAATATGATTGCAGAATGCAAGTAAATTTAATTTCTATTTAACCTTTAAATTTAATTAAAGTATTATTTTGTTATTATTAATTTATAAGTATCATCTAAATAGAGCAATATGGGTTCAAACTAAACATAGGTTGCTGTAATCAGGTGAGGTCTTTCACCTCGTCCATTCCAACAGACTGCAGAGGAAGTTTAAAACGTTTATTCGATTTACTGATTTGACAACAGCTTATAATCTTATGTGTAAGGACGGCGTATTCCTAAAAATGTACTGCCAGAGCCAAGCAATGACCTTCTCACATCAGGAAATAAAATGCTCAGGGTGTGCCTCTTTCAAGTAAATGCGTAAATGGCAAATCAAGGCAATAAACAACGGTTTCTACACATCCACATTAGATATGCGACAAACTGATTTCTAGAAATAAGCACGTGCAGAAGATTTAACCTCGCAACATGCTGAAGCAGTCATAATAGAAACCGCACTTACTAGAGATTTAGATATTTTGAATACGTAGTTCTCTAAGTGAGGATTATACGTAGACTTACGACATTTACCCACAGAATATGCCCTACGGATTAAATGTTGATTTGCCAGGAATATGACTTAGGCTTTATGATGTACTAAAATACTTAAATTGCAAATGTCACTCAGAAAATCTATTCGCAAAACTTAAGTCAAAAATACACATAAATTAAAATCTTGCAAACACTAAATTGGAAGAAAGGTGGAAATGCTACTTCATTTTTCCAAAAGCTCATTATCCTGCTATCGCAATAGGCGAGGGGCGTTTTGACGATTTCTAACTTACCTGTTCAGTTTTTTCATGGCTGATCAATGGATTCATATCTCGGCTGA
Organism: Limonius californicus; assembly: GCA_014611495.1. Lineage (NCBI taxonomy): Eukaryota > Metazoa > Arthropoda > Insecta > Coleoptera > Elateridae > Limonius > Limonius californicus. Next base: position 740 of record JABXWE010016359.1, on the reverse strand, counting down.
GATGAGGTATTCTGTTTCTGGAGGTGCGTCCTGACGAATCTCGTAATTTGTGGGCGGGTACAGCTATTTATTAACTAGGAATTCTCATCCGCATTATGTGCACCTGAGTTTGCAGCACCTCGCGAATATAGCGATGTGCATTCAAAGCGCCATCCTTTATTACAACGAAGTCAGTTTAGCCATCGATCGAGGTATCGCCCTGTATCATCACGGAGCTACTGCTGAACGCGGCTGGGATAGGATGCGCTCTCCGAACTTGTGCTAAACTTGCATTCGTCCATCACAGAATCATAGCACAAATTGGGAGTTGGTAAATAAAACAAACCTCTACAGCAGCGGTTCATAATTTTTTTTGCAACGAAACCATTTTTAATCACGAATGTAGTGGCGAACCCCAATCGTAAAAATCATAATTTTATACTACTCTGCTATTATTGCTGTGTTATACATCATAGTTTACTTAATTATATGAGCTTTAAGGCACACGCACTTTGAACATTTGCAATAGAAATATGAATGCTCTTTAGGAAATTATATTTGTACCTGACTCTGAATTTTCTTCAGGTTTGGTTGGACGTCTTGATAGAGGCAGGTCTTTACGGATCTTGAATTTATGCATACATAATACACACACATATATATATATATATATATATATATATATCCTCCTCCATTGTCGTCAGTCCTGGGACTGGTTTGACGCAGCTTTCCATTTTCCCCTATCTAAGGCCTTTCTCTTC
>JABXWE010016356.1:0-14832 GCA_014611495.1 Limonius californicus | reverse complement strand
GTATGAATTCAAAAACTGATGTTGATCAGCTTAGTGTTATTTATTCTCATATCTTAGATATGGATTTGGATAATGGTTAGGTGCTGTTGTTCTCTTAAATCCGTCTCTGGACGGGGTGATTTGGATGGGCAATCGGGGAATACCTTCTAATTACGGGGGTGTTTTTTGGTTGTCCGTTCAAATTTTCCCGCCCAGGGATAAGAATTTTAGTTATCTTAGGTTGGTACTAGTTAGTGACCTTCTGTCATTGGTGCATTGCACGTGTTTCTGTATCACAGAGAGTACGTTTGCTGCGTATTTTCTTTTTAAAATGTTTGTAATAATTTATTAATTTTATATTCTAAACCTCAATTTTGTGGGTGTACACCAATTTGTTAACAATAATGCTAGTCCTGCTTTAATAGTTCTGTCATGTTTGTTCACGTTCATTTTATGAACCTCCCAGCTTTGTAAGTATTTAGTTATGCTGTTTTTGAGGTTTTTCCTCTACCAGTTGTTTGTTTTATAGTTGGCTCTGAGGAAGGAAATAAAGTTTTCCGAAAGCTTAGCTTAATAGCAAAGGGTGGTTTAATTTCTTGCCCTTGGTCGATTACCCCAACAACCAACATCTTTAACTTCATATTTCTACGACCAAATACTCTCCTTCCGGGTTTATATATATATATATACTATTCTGGAAGAAATGACAACGAACACAGATACGGAACAGCTTAAGATTGCAGAATCAGTTATAGATTTTGTACCCGTCAGCGAACTGATTTTCTTTATAAAACTGCAAACAACACATAGAAATTTGAACATTATCCAGATCTATGCCCCAACGAAGGATAAAACAGAACAAGAAATAGAAGAATTCTACACTAAAATAGATGAAGTAATACGTCTTACAAAAACAGGAGAAATTACCATGGTTATCGGAGACTTCAACACCAAAATCGGCGCTGGTGTAGAAGGAAACAACATCGGAGCATACGGTCTTGGCATAAAAACACCAGAGGAGACAGACTGGTTCAGTTCTGTATCGAAAATAACCTTGCCATCAATACCTTCTTCAAACAACATCCAAGAAGACTATATACTTGGAAAGCGTCAGCCGAAAATAAACAAAGATTAGTAAGAAATCAAATCGATCTTATTTTGTTAAATATGGAATTCAAAAAATACATACAATCTGTAAAAACTTACCATGGTGTTGACATAAATCGCCAAAAAATGTTGGAAATCTTAAGATTGACAGGAATTGACGAAGAAGACTTGCGCATTATTACCGAACTTCACTGGCAGCAAACATGGAAAGTCAAAGTACAATTAATAACATCAGATTCGCCGACGACACCATAATAATGGCAAACAACCTCCTAGAATTACGACACGTCATGATGGATAAGATCGTTCAACATAGTGAAACATTTGGCTTAAAACTTAACGTATCCAAGAGTAATGTAATTGTATTGTCGAAAACACATGTAGAAGCAAATTTATACATTAAAGGAGAAACTGTTGAACAAGTAGACTCCTTTAAATACTTAGGTACCAACATCAATAGTCAGAGTGAATCCAAGAAAGAAATAATATCAAAAACAGAACAAGCTAGGAGAACGTTCATAAACATGAAAACTTTTTTCACTAGATCAAACGTGAGCTTGGAACTTAGAACTCGTATGATTAGGTGCTATATCTTCCCCATTTTGCTATATGGATGCGAAAGCTGGACTCTAGATCCAACCATTGAGAAACGATTAAATGTTTTCGAAATGTACTTATACAGACATGTTTCATGGATACAAAGAGTAACCAATGACGAAATTCTAATACGAATGAATAAACAGAGAGAACTAATGAACACCATCAAAGAAAGAAAAACAAAATACATAGGATATGTGATGAGGGACGAACGATACGAGTTACTGAGACTTATCATAGAGGGAAAAATCCAGTGACGACGATCAGTAGGAAGACGCCAAAACTCTTGGATAAAAGATCTGAGAAGATGATTTGGGCGTTCATCCGCAGAAATCTTCCGAGCTGCAGTTTCTAAAACCACAATAGCCATTTGGATCGCCAACCTTCGACAGGAGACGGCGACATAAGAAGAAGAGTAATTGCAAAAATATTTTCTGTGGAGCATATACACAGTTGCCAAGTTTCCACTCCTTTTCATGCTTGGTGTGAAGAAACTGCCCCGCGAAAAATAAATATATTAGCTGTATATTTAGTATGCACTGCCGAACAGCGCTACGAGACGTTCTATCGCGAGGTACAAGACACCCTGTATAGAACTAAAATTAAACAACAGCATCGACGAAAATACTTCCTGCAAACTCAAAACGTTGAGTGAAACACCTTTATCAATTTGGATTTGTTTATGACAAAAGTTTCGCTCGTTGTAACTCAATAAAACTTTTCACCGATTTAACCGATTGAAGTTTAAATATAACATTATGACTGTTGAGAGTTTCAATTGAATTACCTCTGGGTGTGGTACAATGTCTCGTTACAACGTGAATTTATAAAGTAGGATAACTTAAATATAGTTTATATGCAGTTTTAATTAAATTACAATTTAATTTAACAAAAACTCGATTCTAGACCCCGTTATACGAGATTATGAAGTAATTTTCTTCGATATTTTAAAGCGGCAGTTTCGAACTTAATTTAACAGGGGCAGAACAAAGCTGTAGTCATACTTTCGCATCCCCACAGACACGAATCAATAAACGACAAGGTGACGAGACAAATATTAATTGCTGTGTTTCTAATAGTTACGTTTTACAGGTCATAAAATATGAATGCTCATTAGCACAAACGCCCATAACGAGTAACAAACGGCTTTGAAACGTAAAACTAATTCGTGTAAAGTAATTGCTAGTTGCAAATGATTGAAAATACCAATGTTCCACTCATCAATAAGGTTGCAAGGTTGCCTGCAACACAATAACGTATTATCATTTATTTAATAATTGTATTATCTGTCGTAAACGAAAATAAGATAAATACATTTTGTATACGTTTTCATTTATCCTTGCAAACCTGAAGCACTCGGTATTTACAGTTTGATTTTGTTGGTCATGATAGTTATGAATATTTGATGTCAGTATCAAGGTGGCTTGGGGACCAACGCCCTAAATAGCCACCTAACCCAGTCAAACTTTCCGGCCACTCCTCGGACCACCACGGCTTATTAAATATTAATTAAATTTTTAAATAAAAGCGCCATATTTAGTGGCCAACATTCGAGTAACGTTGTATTAAAATATATAAATTCAATTCGGCGTTCTACAAGGGCCTGGGTAACTCAGCGAATAATTTTATTGATTCGACGTTTAGATATTTTGCTCCTTATTAACTCTCTACGTTCCTCTTCACCCGACTCATTTATCTAACTTTGTCTTCTTCCGATGTACAATGCGAAACTTTCCAACTTTGTGTGTTTAGATTGAATACTCTAACGCTGCAACGATCCATTGAGCGAAATTCCACTCCGAAATCTATTAGTAGATTAAGCCTCATCAAGTCAGTCATGTTGTTAAGACAACAGGAAGCTGTTAATGTTTCGTTTCGTTCCCATTTGCAGAAATAAAGAACTGTGTGAATACTTATAAGAGGTTAAGATAACAACGAAGGTCCTATTTTTCCCCATTTACTAAAAGTTCTACTACCAATAGGATAATTCATCCGCTGCTAACAGTGACAATCGTGCCAAAAGTTATATAAATTATAAATATAAAAATTTAAATTATAATAAGGGGAACCAAAGAACAGATGAATTGAAATAGACCAGTAACTTCACAGAAGAAGGGTAAAAGCAAACAAACAGAGAGACAAAAAGAAATAGACAAAAAAGGAACATTAGGATTACCAAACAAACGCAAAATTTAGAAACAGGAAGAAATAAAGAATTGGAAGAAATAGATATTGTGATTGTCATTGTAGGTTTTGGGAGGTTGAGTTACCTCACGTGCACTTAGGCCACAAAGGTGGGTCTGTGCTGCCTCCCCAGCAGCTCCTCCATCTTACCATCGTCGTGTAAAGTTTTTTAGGGTTTCTTGATATAGCGTAAAGCTCAATGTCCTCAGGGATATAGGGATAACGGGTTCTGGTCCCTAAATAGGTTGTTCGGAGGCCATTCTCGCAATCTCATCAGGCTTGTCATTTTCGTAGTATCCGTCATGTCTTTTCACCCATATAAGAGTAATGACATTATCTTATGAGATATTGTCGAGAGCTTCACGGGATTGCAATACCACTCCTGAGATAATTTTGCAACTACCCAGGGATTACTGTAGATACCAATACGATAATTCTTGAGCTGTCGTTCAGGAATTGCTTTTGTACCATGCATTATTGCCACTAGCACCGCTTGAAAGACAATAGCAATTTTGCCTAGTGGTATAGTGTGGCGTAGGTTAAGGTCATCGGCGAAGACTCCAGCATCCGTTCCATGCTTTGTTTTAGATCCGTCGGTAAAAATGAATATATCCATATGCTGGGTTGACTCAGCATTGGCATAAACACTGAAATGTATATTGAAGGCATATTGTGGAGGGAGGTAGTCTACCATTGTGTCTAGGAGAGGGGTCTTGAAGACTGCCTCATCCAGGATGCGAGTATGTCTGCCTCCCCTGCTTGCTGTGTACCACAGACTCTTATGGCGCAGCCTCAAAGTCGTCCTCACAGCTACTTCCTCCACAAAAAGGTCGGATTGTGGAAGGCATAAGATCATCTCTAAAGCAGCCGTAAGAGTTGAACGTATAGCAGAACTAGTAGAACTAAGACAGGCAAGACGTTGTACATCTTCTAGTTTGGTTACTGCCATAACTTGTCTGACCCTGGGCCACCAGACAAGTGCTCCATAACATAGCAGAGGTCTAATCACGGCAATATATAGCCACAAGCTAATTCTGGAAGAGAGTCCCCAGGATTTACCTATAGCGTGGCCACACTGCCAGAAAACCATGCATGCTTTTTCAGTTTTAGCTTTCAAATGTTTCTCGCAATTCAGTTGATTGTCAAAAATTGCTCCCAGGTATTTGACACTATGCGAAAAGCTGAGAGAAGTGTCAAATAGTAAAGGTGTACGTAAAGGTCCAACCTTCCTTTTGTTTGTGAAAAGTACCATTTCTGTATTCAAGGGATTGACAGAAAGGTACTGATCACTACAACATTTTTCTGTTATATGGAAACCCGTTTGCGTTAAGGTGCAGAGCATGCCCTCAAATTTCCCTGTGATGAGGATGGCAATGTCATCCGAATATCCGATGGTACAGAACCCAGCATCATTGAGAAAGCTTAGAAGACTGTCCACCACTTCAATCCACAACAATGGAGACAGAACCCCCCCTTGTGGACAGCCTTTCACCACTACACCTCTAATGGAGCTGTCTCCTATATTAAATTGCACTGCTCTTATCGTAAGCATGTGCTTCAACTTCATGTTTACGTAAGGCAGAGTTAATACTTTCAAAGAAAGGCGCCGATTCAGTAGATCTCCCTGGAATGTAAGCATGTTGGTTCTGGTGCAGTGGGTGTGAGACAAACACCTTCTCTCTGATTTTCGCTGTCACAAAGCCTCTCAAGCTACTTTAGTAAGAAGGATGTAAGACTAATGGGACGATATGATTTTGCCAGGGAGTAGTCGGTACGCCCTGGTTTAGATATAAAACTACCTTCACTTCCCTCCAGCTCTCCGGTATATATCTGAACGCGATACATGCAAGAAATAGATATAAATTATCTCAAGAAATTTATATTACTTATGAGAAAGAAGATAATCTAAGAATTCGGAGGGAGAAAATATGCAACAAGGAATATATAAGAAGATATGTGGATCCTTGAAAGTTATTATGAAATAGGGAAGACGATGGGAAACCAAAATATACACTGAAAGGGAAAACCAACTTTATAATCACATGCATATACAAGAGAAGGAAGATGTATGAAATCCAAGAAAAGACAGGCACCACTAAAAATAAAATAATCTGTAAGTTGTGGAAAAACACCCTCAGTGGATTTCTGTGATGCTAAAGTATTGGGAAAACAAGAAGAACGCTCAAAAACAAAGTTAGCATGACTACGAGACAGACTACGTCTAAAATGATTTTACAGGCGCTGAAAAACGGATATAAGATATCTACGGAAAGGCAAAGCAAGATGCCTAAGCAGAGAGCAAAAGTTCCTGATCAGAAAATACTAAATGTACTAAGAAGTAATAAAGAAGAATATAGAGAACGTTGAACAATCTTTTTAGCTATTTATCTACTCGATAACAACTGTTTGGAAAATGATTCGGGACAGTAATAAAAGAGGAGATAACAATATGTGTAAAGTAAGCCAGAAGAAGGCAACACCAGTTGGAATTAAAATCGTTTAACGGATTCAAACGCAAAATGGATAATTTAGAGCACAACCTGTATAAAATTTCAAACAGAAGCAAAACGAAAAGAAAACTATTGAAATATATAAACAAGTAAGTATATGAAACAAAAGTGACTATAAAAGATCCTAGAAAACTTAAGACAAGATTGCCGAAAATGCTAGAAGAAGAGGAAGATAAAGGAATAAATAACCAAAAAAGTGTAGCCTTAGAAACCTTCAAAGTCGAAAGCAAAATATGTTAAGGTGGTATTAGAGCGACCTAGCAATCAAAAATTGAGTGTAACTTCTTACGACAACAAAGCGGTATATTCTTTCCCTGTTTGTCCCGGAGCTTAGGGTCGTCTACTTAAACGCTGAAAAGCGAACTGCAGTCAATATAAACTACAGTACGTATAATATACCACACAATAAATTGGTAACATAGTATTGGCATTATTCTGATTCTAAAAAAATTAGATAAATTCTGACATTGTGGTGGTGCGGATTATATTCTTAAAACATAGTCGTTTTTTAATAATAGAGTGAAAAAATGTCAGTTAATGAAGTCCCGCAAATATCATATACGTAGTTTGATTTTAGCGTACTTTTGTACTACCTTCCACTTATTCGACAAAAACAAAGGCAGAATATTAGAGGATGTGTGTAAAGGATATTAGGATTAATTTTGAATATACATTGAACACAAAATTCAGGTTTTAAATTAATTATTCAGTGATGTTAAAGCAGTATATGTATTGATATATAAATCTAGGAAAACTAAGCTCAACCGCTCTAGTAACATACAAAATTTATAACACAACACAAGTTACGATGTTAAATTTGCTATAAGGATTATGGATTATGGTATTCATATTTGAACTTTTTAATGCTACAACGAGATATAAGTGTCTATTTAGGGATTAAATTCGAAATTAATGTTCACAATTTAGTAGTTTTCCTAATTTGCAAAGTAATGGTGCAATTTGTAGCCTTCATTTTATTTGTTTTCATCTTCTCATTAGCTGAAAGCATGTTTTCTACGATTCTTCCATTTGCCTATCTAATTCTCTCATTCCGTTTTTGTTCTTGGGCGTCCTCTTGTTTCTGTTTATCTTTATATCTATTGCATGATCCGTTGCCCACTGCCAGTCATTCGTTCAACACCACCATCTCATATGAACTGTTGGATTTCATTATTAGTTATTCGGCCTCTTCTGTTGCCTCTAACAGCTGTGAGTTTCTTCGTGTAATTCCCGATGTTCCGGATCATTATTATATAGATTCTGTTATCTCTTTTTTCTTGTTTATCTACTCCATAAAAGCAACTCAGACATGTTATTAGCATTTGCCTTGGTGTTGTTTTTGATTGGGCGAGATCTAGGACGTGTTTTCCAAGCACTTCTTTGCACTCAGGCCATACCTGGCCCATTGTACACCCTAACTGCCTATCTGGGGTAGCTCCAATCCCAGTAGTGATTTGCAACGTGATACACATCGCAGTGGTACGAGACTTCTTATCCAATAGAAGTCTCACTTTCAGATTTTTTCTCACTAAAAAAATCTCACTGATCTTAACCGATATCGAACCCACATCCTTTTACATTTAAAAGGTTAAGCAATAAGGCTACTGAATTGAAACTCGTCACGATTTACGTACCACACTGCGTGTACGGAGTAAATCCTTTATCACTAGGCTAAATAGGTCAAATATGTATGCTGCTTTTTGCAAATGCTTATATCAATACATCTATTGCTTCAACATCACTAGATAAATAATTTCGAGCGTTATTTGCTCGTAAATTGGAGTCTGACAAGGTAGAAAAGGTTGTCTTGCTTGTTACCGTCATTTTTCTTCTTCTTCGTTTGCTAGATCAGAGACCTGTTTATTTTTCGAATTAACGTTTCTGCTGCCAGCTGTCTTTCCACTTCTTGGAAGTTCTGCCTAGGGGTCGCCTGCCTGCAAGTTTTCCTTCCAAAACAGTGCGGGCACTTCTGTCCTCATCCATCCTTTCAACATGCTCGAACCAATACTTCCTTCGTTATTTTCCCCACCTTGATGATTCCAGTGGGTCGGAACAGGCTCCTGCACTTAGGCCACCAGGGCCCATTGTGCTCCCTTGGGGTTAGAAAAGACTTCACTCCCTGAACAGGTCCGTCGCTTCGGCGAAGGACAGAATCCTGTTCAAAGGCGTGTCTTGAATGTCTCTTGGTTCAAGAAAAGGAGAGCCAAGGTGTTTGCGTCTTAAGCCCGCTAATGTCTTGCATTAGCGGAGGACATGTTCAGAGGTTTTCTCTTGCTCTTAACATTTCCTACACTGGTTGTTTAACACAATCCCTATAGTGTGGATATGACTGTTCAGGTGTCCGTGATCTGTAAGGAGGCCCGTTATTTTCCTGATTTGTCTTCTGCTTAGATTTAGAATGTAGTCTACCGATTTAGACAAAGGGCTCTCGACGAAGGCTGAAGCCTGTCTGGGTGTGATTCTAGAGATCCAAGAATGCTGAAATTGCGCGTTTGCGTGATTGCAGATCTCGTGCATCCTTCTCCACCTTACGATGTCCTCACTTCTGACCCTGTCTCCGAGAGATTTCTCCATTATTGATCTTAAGGTCTTCATTTCCGCGGTTCTTGCATTCTTTTTGAGATGTTGGTATCTGACCTTGTTTCGATGCCATATGTTAATATGGGTCTCACGCACGTCTTGTATATTATTACTTTGCTGTCTGTCCGCATGTGTTTATTATTTCATATAACGTCTCTCAAGCATCCGGATACGGCTGCAGTTTTATTCACTTTGGGAGTAAGATCTTCAATGGGTTGGTGAAAGCTAGATATGTTACGCTGAGATATTTAAAGTGCATTATTTGTTCGATTGGTTCATTCTCTATTACAAGTTTACATCCGATAGGTTCTTTGGAAAAGGTCATGCTTTTTATTTTATTTACAGAGATGGTCATGTTATACTGCTGAGAAGTTAGATAAAATGCGTGTAGTTGCCTCTGAAGGTCATCTTTTGATTCTGCAAATATTACTGCGTCCTCAGCATAGCATGCTATTCTGATGATTTTATTGCCCATCCTATAGCCCAAATATAGAGCAGTAACTGCGTGATGATCTTGTCGATAATTAAGCTGAACGGGAACGGACTTGAGGTATCCCCCTGTCTAATTCCACCTGGTGTCGGTATGTCATTGGTTGTGCAGTGATCTACTCTAATTTGTGTGGTGTTTCCACAATTGAGGCTGTGTATTATTTTGCGCAATGATGGCGGTATTCGGTGTTCTGTCAGAAGATTAAGCACGTCTCCCAGTTGAACACACTCGAATGCTTTGGTTAGGTCGATAAAGCAGACAAAGGCGGTTTTGTTGAACTCTATTGCCTTCGCTTTTGTTTCTTTAGTAACAAATGTAGCATCGGTAGTCGACCTCTTTTTCTATAAAAACCTTGCTGTTTTTCCCAGTTTGTGATTCGTTGTTCCAGTTTAATTTTAGTCAGGTTGGTGAATAGTTTCATTGTAGAATATAATAGAGTTATTCCTCTATAATTTCCTGGTAGTGGCTTTCGTCCTTTTTTAAAGATGGGTATCGTTATGCTCTTGTGCCAATCATCTGATATAGTGGATGTCCTGAGTATTATATTAAATACCCCCGACAGCTTTGTCGCAAGTTTGTTACCTCCATATTTTAACCATTTATTCGGAATGTTGTCCATTCCCGGCGCTTTCCTATTCTTTAGTTTTTGCATTCCATGTTTCACTTCCTCCTCCTCCTTCTCGAAAATTTCCTTCTCTTCCTCTTCACCGTCATCTCGATGCCAAACGTTTTCCACGGTACTATACGAACTTTTAACGTAATTTTCCCATTCTTCCAGCATTACCGATTTTGTTTGGGCGAATTCTTTCACTAGCTTCTTCCTATTTTTCAGCATCTTCCTTTTACACTTTTCTTTGCGCACCATACAAATCGTGGTCCATGTCACTTTTAAACTGCTGCCGGTATTCTGTTTTAATCTTCCTGATTTTCGCATTGATTTGTTCCTTACCTCTACATACTATTACGTTCTTCTTGTGATGGTGAGCTTCTTACTTTAAGTAACTCTTCCTCTTCTCATTCGCAAGCTCTTTGATGTCTTTGTTGAACCATGGTTTCTATTTATTTTGTGTATTGACGCTAGATTTGGTCTTACCAATTCCTTCCTCCGTCGAATCATAGATATATTTCTTTATCTTCTTCCACTGGCCCTCTACATTATCATCTGTGATATTTTGTCGGGGTAGTTTTCTAACCAGTCTCTCTCCATATAGTTCTCGACTGCTTTCATTATAAAAGGATTCTAGATTGTACTTGTCCTGATATATTGGCGCTTTTCTTATTTCATGAGGATTTTCAATATTTAGTTTGCAAAGGACAAGATTGCGATCGGCTCCAGCTGTAGTTAAAAGAGTAACATCTAGTATTTACTCTGGTGTAACTGTTCTGTTAGATATTATAGAGTAAATCATTAATTTTTTATCTCGAGTATTGTTGAAAGTATATTTGTGTTGTTCCTTGTGGAGAAAGAAGGTATTATTGATCCTTAATTCGTTGCCTGTGCAGAAATAGATCAAGAATTCACCATTGTCGTTTAGGATTGGTTCGTTAAATTTTTGTTTAATACCCGGTACCACTTCGTTACCAATACGTGCATGAGATCTGTAAATAGTATCATTGTGTGTCTGTTGTCAATGTGATCGACTACGTCCTAAAGTTCTCTTTAGAAATTTTCAGTCTCCTCTCTCGGTTTGGAAATATTTGGGGCATATACTCTTATTAGATGGTATGTGTATCTCGTGATACAAAGAGTGACTTTGAATATTCTGTCATTTATGTATGCTATGTCATCGATTGTCTGGTTGTATTTCTTGTCCAGCAGAATGCGAACTCCTGATTGCGCTCGCTCTTGTTTGGGTTTCCCACTGTATATAAAGATATATTTCCCATAGTTTATATTTCCCTGACCTTTCTTTTTAGTTTCTCAAAGACCACAGATGTCGATTTTATGTTTGTCCATTTCTATGATAATTTACCGCGATTTCAAGTAGCAAAATGTACTCGTAATAATATAATGGTACATAATATACCGCTTTTGCTCATTCTACACATTAAACTTGGTATATTTTTTAGCCACATGCTATCGTTCATAAAGCCATGGGACAATAAAAATTAGCATTACAATAATTGAAATGATTTAGACTAACTAAAATTAAATATTCATTCAGAAATTGTATAAAGAAATAAAGAAGAGAACAAGAACTTTATTTTAGTCATTGAATGGGAGATGTAGGCCTAATGATGTAATTTGTCTTCCTCTGAGTTTGAGAAGCGTTGTGGTAATAAGTCAAGAAACACATAAAAACTTTAATGCTAAACGTTACCGAAGCGAACTGATAATGAAACCACTTTTATTCAACTTCCTACACGACGTCCCAACAAAATCGACTAACCTAATTTCGCGTAAATGTCTCGTCAAACATTAAGTAAACAAATTTACAAAAGCAACATAAACCGACGATATAAACGATTTAGTGTCAGTCTGCATAAAACAATGTCAAAGTGCTGCGAACTTGGGAAATCTAGAGACACGACTATCTAGAAATCACCGGCTGAGGCACGCCAGTCTTCCAGGATGGAGTAAATTATGCAAAAGTACAGAAAAGTTTCTGATAAGCTCGTCTATTGTAGCAGAGCCACTGGGGGATGTAGAGATTCGCATCGAGCAATATTCCGCCCTGTAAGACCGCAAATTTATTTAATTAGATTAGGATTGACTGTAACTCCTATGGGAAAGACTTTAATTCCACTTAGCGACAATAAACTTTGTATTTATTTTCAGAGAATCTCCAACCGTTTAAACAAACCCTCACAAATTCTAAGTGGTTCAGCCTAAAATCGAGCAACTACAGAAAAAAATTTAAATACTAAAGTCGGGTTTTTCCATGAACTTATTCGAATGTTTTTCAAAAGAAGCAGAACGATGTGTTCCGTACTAATCTCTAGCCTGTTGCTTCGAAAACGATCGGTTATGAAAACCGGGGCAAATTTACATTTGAAATTTTAGAGAAACCACCCCGAGGAATTTTCTTTGCTGCGGGTTACGCCGAGAATGCAAGCTCGTCGATAAAATCAATCATCAGATCCTTTATACGAAAATGAGGGCGAAATGAGGAGCGACGAAATCAGATTCGGAGTTTTAAAACAGCATAATAAAATAAGAATTCGTGCGAATAAGGCGGAGAAATATTTGGCAAAACGGGGAACAATTGTGCCATTTTGCATGAGTATCCAAGTCGTAAACGTCAGTGCTCTTGTTACGACTGCTCTGTTTTCGACCGCGTTATATCGTCCGTACGGCAAAGAATTCCCCATTATTTCTCCATTCATTACTGCATTCCGCTGTGGGACGTGTTTACTGGGAGGAGGAAGAGACTTTGTTGTCTGAATTCCTGTAGGTGCTTTCAAAGAAAATTTTATTGAAGACGACGCCGTCGTGAGAATAGAAGGGAATAAATAAATCTCTATTACTATATCTAACGAGAAACTTGTTCAAATAAGTATTCTTTCTTATAAAGGAAACCATAAACACGTTAAATCATTTCACATAAATGAAATACTCGTTCATTAGGCAAGAAATTAATAAAAATATGTTGACTACCGCTTAGGAGGAAATACAATTTGCATCTTACAATCATTTTATGCAATATCTCCTAGTGCTATATATATATTTCGTATGAATAAAGTACATTAGCATATAGACACATTCATGGTTTCTGTAGTTACATTACATACCTTAATAATATTATATTAGACACAATATTATGCAAAATACAGTTAAAACAGGGTTACAGCTGCAGATCCACGTTAGGAAGCCATTCCCGCGCCATGGGGGTTAGATTGTGGATGTCATCTAAGGGGCCATTAAAGATAGTGTCTGGGCATTCTTGCGTTATATGGGTGATAGTCTATTCCGGCGCATTTGTTTTCTGGACATTGTTCCTTTCGGATTCGGTTTAGCATGCTTCATGGTTTTCTAGGTAAGTGAGAGTCTTCCACTCTGCTATTGGGTTGCTAATTAGGTCCCGGTTTTGGAACTGTTCTGTTTTCTAGTTGTCTGTCCATGTTTCCATCGGGTTGTTATCGATGTTTACGGCTGTTCTCCATGGTGGTCTTGTTGATGGCAGTCTCAGGCGGTTGTGTTCAATTCTTCTAGAATTTTTATGATTGAGGAGTAGGAGGCTTGTCTGGCATTTATCATACCGTCTCTGTAACGAGATACATCTTCTTGTTTCAAGTGGAAGGATGTTGTTCAGAGCCGGAAGCCGTTGTGTTGGTGTAGGTTTAAATGTGCCAGTAATGAGTCGTCTGGCCCGGTTTAGGTGGGTGTCAATTTTATGTGTGTGACTGATATTTAACCAAATCGGGGCGCTTTTGTACCAGATCCACTCTTGTTTTAAGTTTTGCCGATTGTCTTTCGATATGGGTTTTGTACGATAGGGTCCTATCTAAGTAAATCCCCAGGTATTTTGGGGTGTTATTGTGCCTTAGTTGTGTGCCTTGTAGGGTTACATTTAGGGAACGATGTACTTCCCTGTTGTCTAGATGGAATGTTACTTCGGTTTTATGTGGGTTTGGTTCAGACTCCATTTGGAGAAGTAATTGCTCATTGTTTCCAAATAGTTTGTCAGTGTTTGTTCTACACTGGCAAAGTCATGGCTCTGTGTGGTTAATGCTATGTCGTTGGCATATATGCATTTCTGGGAGGATGTTGTTGGAAGGTCCGTTGTTTAGATATTTGAAAATGCTTCTTTCCGTTTAAGTGAACTCGGAGAGGTGGTCGCTCAGCATGGGGTTTAGGAGTTCCAGGAGCCCCACGCCCGGGATAATTCGGTATAATTTGCTTAACCCTCGGATGGCCAAGCTTTATTACTGGCGTTGCTGACCAAGCGGGGTCTTTTGAAGACCCCATATGATTTTGCACCTGTGTGCTAACTGAAGTAATTTTTTAACTTCCAATAGTATAACATTATTAACCCTAAACTCTAAAAATACTACATCCACATTATAGAAGCGTAGTGCATCTTTTATTTGCTTTTACATACAGTCTACACAGACTGCCACATTTTGCTTTTTGGAATGATCGAGACAAGTATAATTACCGCATACCGTGGACATTAACTGGTATAATAGCTCGTATGGAGTCTTGCACATGTTTTTTAAACCCATTCATGTTTCAAGGCCTAATTTTCGCAGAAACAGTCGTTGCCTGCCAGTTATTCCAGATTCATAGTCACGCATTACACACATTACCAAGCGGGGTCTTTCCGAGACCCCAACCAAGAAAACTTTTTTTTTATAAAAATTGCCGAGAAATTTTGTTCTGCCAGTAATTGCATCTCATAAATAATACAAAAAAATTAAGCTAAAAAAATAACCAGGGCACAA
>JABXWE010016353.1:0-22731 GCA_014611495.1 Limonius californicus | reverse complement strand
TCAAATCCTAGATATTGCTGAAACAAAGAAATAAACTGTAGTGCTACAACCCGCCACACACATTTACACCAATCCCACTTTGGCAACCGTTGGGTCCAAATATCTAAACCTTCTCTGGTATTTCTGTCGTTCGGATTCGACGTTAAACTGCATATCTCTTAACTGAGATTCAAATCCTAGATATTGCTGGCACAACGAAATAAAATGTAGCACGACAACCCGTCATACACATTTACACCAATCCCACTTTGGCAACCGTTGGGTCCAAATATCTAAACCTTCTCTGGTATTTCTGTCGTTCGGATGCGACGTTAAACTGCAGATCTCTAAACTGGGAATCAAATCCTAGATATTGCTGAAACAAGGAAATAAACTGTAGTGCTAGAACCCGCCACACACATTTACACCAATCCGACTTTGGCAACCGTAGGGTCCAAATGCCTAAACCTTCTTCAGTATTTCTGTCGTTCAGATTCGATGATAAGCTATAGATCCCGTAAATGAGGACAAGCTAATTGCAGAGAAGAGTATTTCTGTCGTTCGGATGCGACGTTAAACTGCACATCTCTTAACTAGGATTCAAATCTTAGATATTGCTCAAACAAGAAAATAAAATGTAGTCCTACAACCTGCCACATACATTTACACCAACCCGGCTTTGGCAACTGTCGGGTCTACATGCCTAAACCTTCTTTGGTATTTCTGCTGTTCGGATTCGACGTTAAACTGCACATCCTTTAACTGAGATTCAAATCCTCGATATTTCTGAAACAAGAGAATAAAATGTCGTGCTACAACCCTCCACACACATTTACACCAACCCGGTGTTGGCAACCATTGGGTGTAAATGCAAAATAAACCTTTTCCAGTATTTCTGTCGTTCAGATTGGGTGATAAACTGTAGATCCCGTAACGAAGGTTAGAGAAGAGTGCCGATGCATGCGAAGACAAAAATAATTTAAACAAATTTTGTTGCTATATAAACGTGGTGAACGAATATTATAAACCAGTGACATACGTGGTTGTATTTACTGGCTCAAATAATCAATAATATTACATTCGCCTGCAAAGTATTTATGACAAACTAAACAAACCAGGTACTTCATTCATACGTAAATATATTTTCTTGTAGAGATTCCATTTGAATAACATATATCTATTAGCTTCATCGAAAATACATTTTGAGCTTACTGGATGTCCTTATAAATACGACCGTTAAAGAATATAATTATTTGCATGTAATTTACTAAAACAAAATGTATAAACTATACAGATTTGTATTTTAATTGTAAAACAGTATACTGAGTATATATATAAACTGGTTTAACCTATAAGCGCTGCGAAATTCTCTGGGGAAACGTAAAAATTAATTTTTACTGTCTGTTTATACGCTAATAGTAGATACTATAATATTTCATCATGGCAAACTGCGTAGGCAACTACCTCGATGAATACTGTTATAAGGTTCAATTAATGTGATATTTAATTATTAAGTAATAGTAAGAAAAGTTTATGTTAGTATTATCTTCAATAGCACAACATTTATAATACATACATAGTGTCACATGCGAAAAACTGAAAATTCTTGGCAAATGGTATGCTTAATGCAGAATACTTTGACAGTGGTTCTGGAGGCACGTTAAGTCGTCGATCACGGTTGGCACACACACATTTTGCCAATCATAAACTATGGTTTTTCCCTTTACACGGTATACGTTAGTCTCTGCCCCGGCATAGTACAAAGAAGAAGAATTTGTAATATATGTACATACTGAACAATTTCATTATCCTATAAACAACTGGCGTGGAATGTTAGATATTTTTCACAAATTTTAAAATTTTTGGTGGTTATTTGGAATATTATAATTAAAACTACCGAGTGTCTTAAAAACTACGTGTGCTTATTATAATATACTACGAAATACCGCGATTATTAAGTTTTGCATTAGCCTACTTGGTTAGGTTATTTGACATTAACAATTTAACACAAAAAATGGCTACGACTCATATAATTATGTAGTATTATTCCGTTTTCAAATCGTTTACCGGAACAGCGTTCCGGAGATTTCCGGCTCACTTTCACTCTTGAGTAGCATGT
This sequence comes from Limonius californicus, assembly GCA_014611495.1. NCBI lineage: Eukaryota > Metazoa > Arthropoda > Insecta > Coleoptera > Elateridae > Limonius > Limonius californicus. Next base: position 20,633 of record JABXWE010016353.1, on the reverse strand, counting down.
CTATTCAGAAATGATAGTTTTTTAATGTTACCTGTGGCATTTACCTTACCATGGAAATGTTATGAGAATCGGAAACCGCAACGATTTATTACACTGTCTGTCACTGTCAAATAGATATAATAAATATTTGTATTAAATACCACTCGGAGTTTCGTTTTGCAGGGCGAACTATTATTCTGTAAACTCAAAATTCGTTGCTTTAAGGTATGTATTCTGTTTATTTCTGTGTGTTTCTACCTTAGCACTGAGGAGAAGTACATGGCAGAGAAGAGGCTGATACCCAGCAGTGGGACGAAAAGGCTGTCAATGATGATGATTCCCTTTATTCAAACTTGTTTGATGTGAAGTAATACGACTCTAGCAAATGAGGCTAGATAAAACTGCGCCACCCCGGAGTCGCGAATTTATCATGTCACTTACTCTCGTAAATTAGCGAATAAGCATGGGTAACGATTTAACGAAACAATTTTACAAAATATTGACATTATTCCGTATTGTCGCCAATTTAGAATGACTAATTGCTATGTGTTTCTAAAAATTAGCTAAAATACTAATATTATTACGTAGTTTCAAACGAGTCTAACAAAAGGTATTTACAATATTTTTTATTATTATTCAGTATTTCAAGAGTAGTGACGTTTCATGTCCAATTTCACTATTCTCGATACTCCCAGTATTAGAAATAGATATAAGATATTGATTTCTATACAACGCCAATGTTATTTAGAATATAGTTATAAAAATTGTAAATTAAAGTTTCCGATCTGTTGCATGGACGAAGCGAAAACCTCAGAAGTCTCCCGCCTTGAAGATAAAAAGCTCGTCGAGGACATCATCTAATCTAGACAGGATAAAGCGTCTTAAGCATTTAATTATCGTTTTCGGTCTACCTGTTTCACGAGGGCGAATTCGAAAAGAACGAGGCGACATTAAAGTGCAATTAGTAGAATAGCCCGTAAGCCCACGTCATTAGGCTTCGCCGAGTACATGTTAGTTGAAATTCTGCTATTATGCAAACACCTCTCACCTGTCCATCGAAACGAGGTCAGCGTCGGTTTTTTTAGAGAGCGTCGCGTGCGTCGACGTGAACCGCCCCGGCCTGGAAGCGGCGGGAGCGCCATTGGCGTCGCGCAGCCCGCCTCCGGGACGCCGGACCAGCAAACACTTCTCTGTATAACCGTGGGAGTGAATCTGATCAAGATACCGCCTTCCTTACTATTCACACACGCACTTTTTCTAGTTTTTCATAATTTTTCACACATTTCAAAAAAACGCGCCGCTTCTTTCCCGTCGCTCGCGACCCCAAAGTCCGAATTTTCAGCGAGAAACTGTTTGGTACAGTTTCTGTTGGGTTTGCTCCAAGTTAATCGACCCCTCGAAAAGTTTGCCAAACTTTTTCAACATTGAAATTTGTGGGGAAAGTTGCTTAAATGAAACGCTTCGTTGAAAATTTGCGCCGAATACAATTGAAATACCGTTGCTAAGTGTAACTTTAATGAGTGCATGTATTTTTAGCGACATTTGGTTTCAGCAGCTAATTAATATTTAAAAATTTAATACGCGAAATTATTCTTTTTTTAACCGCAAACTCACCTCCCAACGCATTCAAACTCGTTAAAAATAATTAATTGTTAATTGTTAATAACTACACTAGTTTAATTAGGAAGTTATATATGTGTGTAAAAATTTTATTATAATAGGAGCTGAATAGAAAAATACAATTATAAAGTTTTCGCGTAATACAATGCTATGTATAATAGGGTAATGTTGACACCATACAAAAACTGTAATCACACTGAAAAAAACTCATGCTATAAAACTACAATTTATGACATGCCAGGTATAATATTGTGCAAACAGTGATAATATCCCGGTGTATGACCAAATTTACAAAAACCTACCTCCTCTTATTTACAGTCCTTCCAGATTGAACTTTTTAACACTTGTTTATGCAAAAATACTAAGAATGTTGAGAATTGATGCGGTATTGCACACTACCAGCTACAGACAATACGAGGGCATCGCAGAAACATGGTTTTTGAAGGCTTTAACAGCTTCTCGAGGTGATGAAAATCGCCGTCCACGCATTTTTTGTTGGACATTCGGGAACACAAAGAAGTCGCTAGGCGATAAATCAGGTGAATACGGGCAATAGGACATTAGTTTGATGTTTTTCTCCTTCAAATAATCAATTTTTTGACGTACTTTGTGAGAACTGGCATTGTCATAATGAAGAATGATGCGACGTTTTCGGTTGTTTTTCCTGATTTCGTCGATGACTTCTGGCAAGCAAATTGTTGCATTCAGCGTTAACTGTTCTTCTGCAAACCAATTGTAAACAGTCTTTTCTGATGGTGCTTCATTACCAAAAGTTGAACGAAGCGATTCTATGCATTTTTGTTGAGTTAAGTCTTTACTAAAATCGTAAAAATCATCCAACGAAAACCTTCAAGGACATTTCCATTTTTTCACAAAATTGCTCTTTTTAAACGCTCACTGTAAACAAACTACTCGGTCAATTTCTAAGCTGCCACTGTTTTCACAATAAAAAATATCAAATTTTACGAAAATAGTAGCGACACATCCCAGTGGCGCCACCTAGTATCGTTTGTAAAAACTTAAGAGGCTGCCCTCGTACACCTGGTGTCCCAGGTCACCCATCGGGTATGTAAATAATTCTGCTACTAGTATTACGTGTAAATTTACAATTTTGTGGCAAAACTTTATGCCATTAAAATGGTACATTATGTGCAAATGGATGTAACAATTCTTCAAAGAAGAAAATCGCTAAAGTGCATTATTTTCGGTACATTTGGTGTCCCTAAGTAGCTTCACCGCATCCACTGTCAATAACATCCTTGAAAAATACATCTCTCATTTGCTTTAAATTAATCCGTAGTACAATATTATCAACAGCCTGTCAGCAAACAAGGTTGAAAGCTTAGTGAGTCAGAGACAGAGACAGACACGTACAAAGTAGAACAAAATAATTGTACTGGTTTTGTGAAAGACTCTGGCTTATACATTTATGCTGATTCAAACAAAACTACCAATCAACGCAATTAGATCAATTCTGCACAACAATTAAAATTTTGTATGTCCTACCAACCGCACAACCATGCATAGCAATGAAATGCAATGAAATGTAATTGAAATATATTTTTAATTCAAACTAAGACACGTTTTCCAAAAAAACATCTTACCCTTACGGCTATATTTTAATGGAGGGACAAATTTAGACCGTTGCCTGGATGTCATACACTTTAATTTATTACTGGGACAGACTAAACGAAATAAGTATCTCAGGCGGGTAGAGCCCGAAGTTGCGCAACTTTTTCTTATTGATCGAACTGAACGGTTCTCGCGTTCGATGAATAAGAAAGTTGACGACTTTAATGCTACCTCGGTATTAACACACGTGACAAATTCGTTGCTCGGGCAAATTGTTCGTTAAGCAATTAATATTTTTGGCGTTATCAGTCTTAATTTTAGGCTCGTACTTATTTGGCACCAATGTTATACATGCAATGAACTACCACCTAGTCTCATTAAGACAAATCGATAGCAACAAATGAAAATATTAGACGCGTTTTATTTTTCTTTGTTTACTACATGTTAATTCACGTAGAAAAAAATTCGTAAAATAAAAATATCTTTAAGTTACTGGTTTAATGAACCACTTAGTCACCCGCTATCCACCGAAAAATTGTTCGTCAAAGCACACACATAACCTTACATTATTTGAGAATCAAAACGAAATAGGTTTAATTTAAAATAATGTTTGATGAAATATTAATTGTTGTTGCGTTAATTGTGTGTTACACGTACGGTAAATTACCAACTGTTAGAAATATGCCAATAAAAGTAAGTGGCAATATTGTTCCTGCACATCCTTCCGGCTTAGAAAATGGGCCCTTAAGCTCTTTTTAAACAACAATCAAATATTCAACTTTAAATTCCATAGTAAACGAATATAGTTTCTTGAATAGGAAAAGTAAATATCTCTGTTGTTTCAATCTAATTTAATATCGAGTCTATCGCCATTACAAGAACATTAAAAGTAGAAATCAGAAAAGTTCCGTGGTTTCTCAACTTTTAAGTCCACGTACAAGAAATTTACTATCCAGCAAAGCGAATTTAGGAAAACATACAATATGTTACAAAAAAAATTCTAAACGATATACAAAATATATCTACTAACGCATACTTATTTAAAAAAAAAAGTAAGGTGAGAATTAGTTTAAATGTGTTTAATCATCCATACAAATTATACATTTTTCAACAGACAATTTTGTAAAAAACAGATACTATAAAAACATCCCAAAGAATAAACTAACAAAATCAGGAGTGGGATACACTAAGCGACCACAAAAGTTTGAGATTATAGTCCGTTACGTAAAACTAATTAAACCTGGAAGTTTTATCACAGTTTCATTAATACACCGACTAATTGTTTGTTCACGTTTGCAGTTTCATATTTTTCTATTAAAGTTATATATTGCTCGCACTGAAACAGCAACCTGGTAAATTACACATGGATGGTGCGAGATGAAAGACACAGAAAAGCGGCACATCATCATCGCCTAAGAGCAATGTTAGTAGTTATTTACGGTAGTCTGTTTTTGAAATGCGAGAGGAAGGTGAGGCTGTTATTAATGAACGAACCCGGGAACTTCAGAGTTCTCCAAATTAATAAACGACTCTATATTAGCTGTTATAAGCAACAGACAGCGTCGATTCGTCATTATTTTCCGCTACATTAAACACATACTTCATGCCGTTTCCTGTTCATTTTATCCAATCGAAAGTTTCCCAAGTCGGTCGCGGATCGATCGTCGTTATTATAAGCTCTTATGTGTTCTTGAATAAGTTTGCCTCGTTTGTTGTTTAGTTTTCTGCTATCTTGTATCTAATAGATAGCTAACAAGGAAATATTACCAACATACGTTAATGGAAGAAACAGAGAGATATCGGGACGAGCCTTGTTTTGATGTTCAGCTTTAATGGTTTTTACCTTTTCCACCATTTCCTGTTTTCCACCAGACAGCAGTTACAAGTTACAACTCCTATTTGTACCGCGAAACCGTTGGAAAAAATTGCCACGAAATCATATTATTTAATTTTTTTATCGCAACCACGGCACACCAACATATACAGGGTGTTTAAAAAATACATTCGGATATTTTACCCACTTATAGATCTCATCAATAGAAACAAAAAAGTCGTAATAAACATGGATTCGAAAATCAACCGTTTTAGACATATGGAATTTTTTTAAGAAAATAAATATGCTTGTTATTACAATAAGTTCCCCACCCATTAAAAGAAATAGCCGTGTAAATAAAACATTTTAATTATCAATTAAAGTAGATGTTCAACATGTCCTCCTTCCATTTGTACACATCCTTGGCATTTCCGTAAAAACGAACGCCGCATTTTTTCAAAGATTCCCGGATTCATACGAACAGTCTGGCAGGCATGTTCTATTCCTTCTCGCAATTTATTTAAATTATTCCCAGAGCTTGAATAAACTCACCACTTTAAATACCCCCAAATACAAAAGTCGAGCGGATTGAGGTCAAGAGATCTAGGTGGCCACACAACTGGACCCCTCAGCCTATCCACCTGCCGTTGTAATTTTCGTTTAAGAAATTTCTGACCATGATTGAAAAATGTGCAGGAACCCCATTGTGCATCAACCACATATTCATTTTATGAATGAGGGGTGCATCTTCTAACAATAGTGGCAAGGCATTACGCAAAAAGTCAATATACAATTGGCCAGTCAAAAGGTTCGGAAGAAAAAAGGTCCTATCATATGGTCTCCGAAAACACCAAGCCAAACGTTAACAGAAAATCGTTGTTGATGATTCGATTCAATAATAGCATGAGGGTTTTCATCTGACAAAACATGGCTGTTGTGGAAATTAAAAATACCATTTCTTGTAAAACTAGCTTCGTCAGTAAATATGACTCCACCAGCAATGTTTGGGTTTTCCGCAACTCCTGTGAGTGCCCATCGGCAAAACACCAGACGTGCAACATAATCAGGCACAATAAGAGCCTGTACCTTGAGAATATGGTATGGGTAAAATTGCTCCACGCCTAACATTCTCTAAATTAGGGAAGCATTAATATTTGTTGCGTCAGAAAGTCTTCTAGTCTTCTTGATATACAGGGAGCTTTTGACCATACTTCTTTTGAGTCAATGGTAGCTGCACTAAGAAAACGTGAAGTTGAAGACACAGTTTGTAGGTGGGTTAGCAACATGCTTCACGACAGGAAAATTCTATCAACCCTTTCTGGTGAGACGATGGAGGTAGTAGCCGCCAAAGGTTGCCCGCATGGGGGGGTCCTATCACCCCTGCTGTGGAACCTAGTGGTGGATGAACTCCTTGTTGAACTAAATGGGCAAAGCTATTACACCCAGGAGTATGCAGACGATCTGGCAATACTCATCTCGGGGAAATATGATAACATAGTCTCAGGACTTATGCAAAATGCTTTAGGCATAATGGAAAGATGGTGTGCCAAGGAGAACTTAAGCGTAAATCCTCAGAAAACTGCACTAATTCCTTTCACAAGACGAAGAAAATTGGATGGGCTAAAGCCCCCAAAACTCTTCAACGAACAGCTGCAAGTGGGTAAGGAGGTCAAATATCTAGGAGTTATGCTGGATGCTAAACTAACCTGGAACCCGCAAATAAGCAAAGTTGTAAACAGAGGAAAAATAACTCTTATGGCAACAAAGCGAGCACTGGGCAAATCCTGGGGACTAAAACCATGCATGGTACACTGGTTGTACACTGCTGTGGTGAGACCCATGGTTACCTACGGCTCGCTAGTATGGTGGCCTAAAGTGGAACTAAGGCAAGTCAAACAGGAGCTATCTAAACTCCAAAGGCTTGCCTGCATATGTATTACTGGTGCTATGAGAAGCACTCCAACCACAGCCATGGAAGTCCTTCTAAGCCTGCCTCCCCTAGATATTTTTATCAAGGCAGAGGCAAGGATGGCGGCGTACAGGCTGAATTACAACGAAAGCTGGCAACCAAGCACCTTTGCTGGCCACACCAGAATAACAGACATTATCACAAACTCATTACTAGTAATGAGCAGTGATACAATGACAACTAAAGTAAACTATCACAAACCCTTTAACATCCAGCTTGACTGGAACGAAGGGCTGATACAAAGTCGAAGTCGGCCTAGTAAACTAGTCTGGTACACAGACGGGTCCAAAACTGACAGCGGTACAGGAGCAGGAATCCGCGGGGCAAACCCCCAATTCAATGCTTTCGCATCACTGGGGCAGTATGCCGCCGTATTCCAAGCAGAAACTCATGCAATAGACATATGTCTGCAAGAGAACATTGCAAAAAACTATCACAATAGAGATATCATTGTGCTAAGTGACAGTCAGACAGCTATAAAAGCTCTAGCTAGCCACCAGATTAACTCAAGAATAGTCTGGGACTGCCTTCAAAACCTTATCACCCTTGCTAACCATAATAGGGTAACCATAATGTGGGTGCCAGGGCACAAGGGCATTCAAGGCAATGAAAAAGCAGATACTCTTGCAAAAAAGGGATCAGAAACGCCATTCACTGGCCCAGAACCAGTATTTGGAATAATCAAAACCTCTGTCCGCAGCTGGCTAAATGGATGGATAAACACAAGACATCTAAACCACTGGAACCGCACAGAGGGACAAAGACGCAGCAAATCAATGCTAATAAAACCATCCAAAAAACTTACTGATGATCTGCTGCGACTAAGCAGACAGCAAATTGGGCAAGTGACAGGGCTGATAACCGGCCACTGCAACCTGAGAAAACACATGCACACAATGGGCACTCTTAATGAAGAACCCATTTGCAGACTTTGCAATGAGGAGGACGAAACAGCCTCTCATGTGATCTTTGAGTGTGAAGCTCTAGCCCGATGGAGGCAGACGCTCCTGGGAGGAACCTTCTCTCGAGAAACTCTAACAAGAGAATTCCTAGTGAAAGGGCTATTAAACCTGATAAAGACAGGCAACCTTTTCTCTGAATAAGTGTGATGATGAGCGGCACAATAAGTCTAGAGGCTGCAGTGCTGTATGGCTTTTAAACCAACCCTCATCACTCACCTCCTAATAATAAAAAAGAAAGTCTTCTAGTACAGGTACCTGGATTTTTTCAATCTTCCTTAAAATGTTAAGTTCCGCTTCAGAAGTAGAAACAGATCTAGGCCGACCACCATCACCGTTTCTTGATTCCAATGCGCCATCTTCGGATAAACGTTGACGCAAATTTATGAAAAAATTGTCACACGGAAGTGTCCGGTTCGGAAATCCTTCGGCATATAAGCGACGTGCTTCATAAAAATTACCATTGACCTTACCGTACATGGAATGCATACTTGCCTTTTCCGCTTTGGTATACATATTCCAACAACAACAATAACAATATTGACACTTACAAGAACTCAAACAAATGTTGTTTTATCCACTTCCATAGCAGACGTGATAAATACGATTCTGCACTCCTGCTCTGCATAAATAACTTGGCTGTATCTTGAAAACGGTTGATTTTCGAATCCATGTTTATTACGACTTTTTTGTTTGTATTGATGAAATCTATAAGTGGGTAAAATATCCGAACGTATTTTTTAAACACCTGGTATAACCTACTGAAAGCATTATTAAAAGGTTTCTTTCTATAAATATCCCAGAAGTCCATAAAATGCCTCTACAAAGTGTAAGTAAGGATAAATATCATAAAAATAATCGAATTTAGAATATTTACATATCAAATCGCAGAATGTTTAACAAAATGTTAAATAAAGTGTAACTACAGATAACAAAATATCATTTCATAACTTAATTCATACAGTCTCTTACGTATAAACACAATTATATCTGTTAGTACAGCGAAATGTTGTGATTGTTGATAGTTATGATTTTCTTACAAGAGCACAAAATGTTTATTTTATTTGCGACCTACGACGGCAAACGTTTAAACCTAAATAAGTACTTTTTTAAAGTTGTACGACTTTCAATCACTCTGGATAATGTAAATGTAATGCACAAAAATTAAATTTTCAAATTTAAATTAATATATGAAAAGTTTAAAAAATGCACACTGTATGTATGATTAAAACTACTACTTGGAAATTTAACAAGGGGAATCCATCCCTGGTGACTTTGTTATCAACGATCATGATAATTTGCAAAAATATTTGATAAGTTATTACAAAACAAGGCTTTAAAGTAATTTGTAATTTTCAAAATACTAGTATGTAAATGTAGGCGCTTGTGACAGCAGTTGAACTTTGTTGTAGTAGCCTAGCGGTTAGAAAATTACTTAACATCTGGTATTCAAATCGCAATAGGTTTTAAAGTTGATTATTGTGCCTATTTTTTAATGCAAAGAGATTATGAAGTTCTATTAATTTATTAAAAATATATTATATCTATTTTGTAATACAACATAAATGCAATTACAGATTTGGATTTGTAAGAATAACTGCTGAATGATTACTCTACACGTGTCCAGCTTGATTTCCACACTTCCTCAACAGAATTAGATTTTCCATTAATAACGTTTTTTTGCTCGAATAAAAAAATACAAAATATTTATGGCAAAGCCATATTTACGGCTAATAAAAGCAAGAAAATGCTCAAATGCAAGTGGCAAATTAGTTGAATTATTTTAGTGGCAGTTAAATCTAAGCTTTCAGTTTGCATAAGCAACCCTAATCTTTTTTAACATACTGTAAAATATATATTGAAATTCTTAAATTACCAAGGTTTCCCCGAAAGTCCAAAAAAATACTTGGAAAAACTATGGTTTTTTTATAACTATTTTATATGAAGTTAAGGTCGTCAAGAAAATGAAATGAAAGGTAGCTGTGGAACACAAAAGAAATATCTTAGCTTGATTGCTACAATTCATTTTGTGTTAGCAGAGTTAATATGTCAGTAGCGTACAATAAAAATCATTTGTGTGGACTATTAATTAATAGCCATTTTAATGGTTCTTCTAATTCAATAAAAAAAGGCAAATTTTTACTTCTATACACTTTCTTATACTTTTGAATTGTTCAATATAATCAAATACTTAACCGAAATTTAGGCTTCTTCAAATTAACTTGTTTATTGATTTAGTAAAATGGAATTTTAAAACAAAGTTGTATACCTATACAAAATACACCACATCACACCCAACATATTTTTCCATTTAAAAGTACATTTTCATATTTATAATGATCCGTTAGTACACAAGGTCCCAGATTGGCGCAGCGTGAAACACCATTTTCGTTAGCTGATCAGAGTTAAGCAACGTTTGCTCTGACCAGTACTCTGGGCCAAGGCTGCGTTCAACACGGCGCCTCGTACTATCGGATGGGTGCGTTAAACAGTCGGTCTCGGATGCCACAACACAATGATAGTCGTCAGTAGGGGATATTTTTTTAAATTCTGATCACTACTATAAATATTTGTATACATTTAAATCGTCTATATTACATCACATACTTGAAAAAAATTAAATACTGCTCTAATTTTTAAAAAGTTATTCTCAATTTTATAATCGTCAGAAGTAGTTTCATTCGCCTGAATTTTGAAGTATTATTCATCTTCTTTAAATGGTTTGTCCTTTACGAGACGTAGCGATTTTCTCTCGCATACCGGTGTTGGGTGTCTTAAATTGGCACAGACAAAGAGGACCTACAACTTAACGTGGGCTTCGAACCACGGGAAGTATAAACATTTTCATTCTAGAGAAGATTTACTAGGCAGAATACCACGCTGGTATGCCTTTGGTTTGCGAGGGAAAATTGCCGTTAAACATCCGAAGTTTATGTGCTAGAAATTCAACCCCAGACATTCAACGTGTAGAAGTCTAACGCGATGGTCTTTAGACCACGAGCAACTCTTAATTTATTACTGTAGGTACTGTTGAGGAAGGGTTGGATATTCAAAATATTAAAAAATTATAGATGCTTTACTCCTTCGGCAGAAGAGTAAAACATAAATTCTGATTTTCATTAACATATTCAAATAAATTTAAAAATTTAATTTCCTTACACATTATACCAAAAAAGCATTCCTAAATTATATTTTAATTTACATTATAACTGACTTACCCAACTTTTATTGAGCTCAACTGTCGCCCAAATATACAGAGTACTAAATAATTTTTTAAATAACCTCATAGGGGAAGTAGATGAATTAGAGCATTATTTAATTTACTGGGTCCCAAACTAAAAAGGACATCTGAAGGAATATGTTCGCAAAAAAGGAATACATTTTAAGAAGATTACATCGACCTCGTGCTGTTTTTTCTTCTTCTTAAGCTTGTATCGACCCACTTCTGGACATACGCGTCTCATTTTCCTGTAGTTATCTGTTTGATATCATCAAGCCATCTTCACTGTGGACTTCCAATACATCTTTTAGTCTGTCGTGGGCGCCAGTGCCATATAACCTACCAAGTTCTGCTATTCACTAAATTATGTCTATTGTTTTGGTTCTTGTTCGGATTTATTTTTTATCATACCAGAATAAATGGTACATACCACATTTTGTAAATAGTTACCATTCGCTGTTGTAATACTGCTACGCACCTGATCTACTTGTGTCCATGTAGCGCAGCGGTTAACGTTGGACTTTGGAAAACGTACTTTGAAAGTTAGAATTCTCTAAACGCAGTGCTTTTTTAATGCACGGCTATATTTTCATACATCCAACTACATTGTCATGATCTGAATACACTCCACAGAAAAACTGTAAATTGTGAACTAAACAGATTTATTTGCATGTTTACTCTACTGTGGTAAAGAATTTCTAATAAAAACCAATTAAAATATTAATAACATCATAGAAATAATAGAACCAATGCATCATGTGTTGTCTTACAGACCGTAGACAGAATTTAGTATCATAGTTAGGTAATTCTATATAAGTTATTTTAATTAAATTCTTGGCTAAGTCGTAGCAGTACAGTATGGAGATACAGAGTGTCCCAACTAAAACAGTCCTCCTTGAATAACTTTGTAAACGATGAAATCTATGGCTAGGTACCACGAGATCCAAAAAAAAGCTGATCCCCAGCGGGCTGTGGAATGAAAAGTCACGTCTTTTCTAGACTAAAGGAATGTTTATAATGTCAATTTCAGGTTAGGTTGTGTTAGCTGGAATTAAATAATAATGAAACGTCATTTTTAGGAGCAGAAATCTTTTATTGAGCAACAGTAAAAGAAATGAATAAACCTGAACTAATGTAATGATCACAACAAATGTTGAAAATATCTGCCTTCTTCCTCCAAACATTTCTGAACTCGTCTTATCATATTTTAAAAAACATTTTGTAATAATAGAGTGAGTTGTTAATTTCTTGACAGTTTTCTTCAATTCTAAGTTTCAGTTCGTTTAAATCATTAACTGGAGTTTTAAAAATGGTGTTTTTCAAATAGGGCCATAGAAAAAAGTCCAAAACAGTATTATCACAAGAGCAAGGGGCCCAAGGAGTTGCAGTATACCTACTAATGATTCAGTAATCAAAATATTCGCGTAAAAAATTAATTGTATCTGCAGCTGCATGAGCTGCTGTGCCATCCTGTTGTGAAAAACCATCCCACAGCTCATCATCGTGAAATGCATTTAAGAAAGGTTGCAATAATTCGTTCCTGTACCTTGCTGCAGTTAGCGTGCCTTCGAAAAATATTAGCCCAACTAACCTACGACGACTCATTCCAACCCAGACTCCTATTTTCTGTGGATGAAGAGGAGCTTTAATTGTAACGTGTGGATTCTCGCTAAAGATTAAATTTAACTGCTCATCATTGAGATTATCCAAAAACCAACGACAAAACTGAACTCTTTTTGGATAATCCTGTTCTAAAAGCTCCTGAACAGACATAAATCGGTAAGGATGCGGATGCAAAGCTTGTCTCAATATTCTGTGGCATGTACCGTAACTTAAATCATCAACTTGCTGGCTTAAATGTCTAATTGATGTTTTTGGAGCCTCGTCAATTCGTTGTCTTACAGTTTCAATTAAAGCAGGTACTATCTTCTTTGGCCTACCAGACCCTTCTTTCCTTCCAACACTTCCAGTTTCTCGAAAATTGCTGACTAAATTTTTAACAAAAGCATAAAATTTTCGGTATGTAATAATTTCATTGGGATACCTCTCTCGGAATTCCACAAAACAAGAAGGAATCGAATAGGTCCATTCTCCGTCAACTTAAAAGCCGTTCCGAAAGTAATATTCAATAATGAATGCTCTTTGAAATGTATTAAAAATCATTTTAATTAATCTGTCAGATTCGTATCAAAAAAAGACTACTTTATCTGACATCATAAACATTCCTTCAGTCTTTTCATTCCACAGCCCACTAAGGATCAGCTTTTTTTTGGATCTCTTGATAGTAACAGTACAGTATGGAGATACAGAGTGTCCCAACTAAAACAGTCCCCCTTGAATAACTTATTTGTAAACGATGAAATTTCAAACAATCGACGGGACAAGTCAGCAATAGTTTTAAGAGAGGCATCTACGACATCTACTTTTCTCATCCTCTACCCCCACTATCCCCACCTCAAAATTTTAAATGGTAGAGGTTGGCGAGCGATACGTCATTTGAAACGTTAAGCTGCTCTTTATACAATTTTAAGATTTTTTACAATTCTGTAGCTTTTTTGATAAGTGGCATTTAGACGTTCTTGATGCACATGGAAAATGGTAAAATTTAAATTGTGTTTTAAAGGGTTAATGTTATTTTATTAAATGCCAGAAGTGGTCACCTTTATTTTCTACACAATAAACTTTAAAATACGTCACATAGCTGCAAAACAAAATAATACAATGTTTGTTTTTAATTTTATTCGTTTGTAAGTAGTATCAATTTTGACTTTGTGTAATAATGCCTGAACTGTTTACATTTTGAATAAGACAATACTAACTAAAAATGTCTTAATGTCTCTGGAATTTTTGTCGTTCGGATTCGGTATTACATTGTAGGTCCCCGTGTTTCTACCTTAAAGCTGAGGAGAAACGCGTGGCAGAGAAGAGACCGATACCCAACAGTGGGACGAAAAAGGCTTCTCATGAACTAAACATATGAAAATCTTTTCGATCATGAAGTATTCTTTCAGCAGGATGGTGCTCTTCCGTATTATATTGCCCTAGTTAGATACTTTCTGGATAACACATTTCCTGCTCGATTAATCGACAACGACGTCGGGTGGAGTGGAGTTTGTTGTTTTATTCTATTCGGTTGTAAAAAGTGTCAAAAATGGTCAAATATGACTAATTGGAAAAACTATGAATTGTTTGCATTTTATATAAGACGACAGTAACTAAAAAGTTAAGTTTTTGTTTTTCAGATTTATTTAAGATCCTGTGGATTGGCCATCCAGGTCAGCTGATCTCACCCCACTAGATCTGTTTCTGTGGCGTAATCTAAAAACTAAGATCTATGCTGCTCAAATTAAAATACATAACATAGCAGCAAAACAACACAATATCATGTTTGTTGTTTTCTTCTATTCGTTTGTAAGAAGTGTTAAGAATGATCAAATGTGGTTTACTGTAAAAAGATGAATTTTAAATTGTCGATAAGCTGATATTAACTAAAAAGTTAAGTTTTTGTTTTGCAGATTTATTTAATGTCCTGTGGAGTGACCAGCCAAGTCACCTGGTCTCACCCCATTAGATTTATTTCTGTGGCGTAACCTAGAAACTAAGATCTATGCTGCTCAAATCGAAATATGTAACATAGCAACAAAGCAAAATGATATCATGTTTGTTGTTTTATTCTATTCGGTTGTAAGAAGTGTTAAGAATTATCAAATGTGACTTACTGTAAAAAGATAGAATTTTGAATTGTCAATAAGCTGATAGTAACTAAAAAGTTAAGTTTTTGTTTTACAGATTTATTTAAGGTCCTGTGGAGTGGCCAGCCAAGTCACCTGATCTCACCCCACTAGATTTATTTCTGTGGCGTAACCTAGAAACTAAGATCTATGCTGCTCAAATCGAAATATGTAACATAGCAACAAAGCAAAATGATATCATGTTTGTTGTTTTATTCTATTCGGTTGTAAGAAGTGTTAAGAATTATCAAATGTGACTTACTGTAAAAAGATAGAATTTTGAATTGTCAATAAGCTGATAGTAACTAAAAAGTTAAGTTTTTGTTTTACAGATTTATTTAAGGTCCTGTGGAGTGGCCAGCCAAGTCACCTGATCTCACCCCACTAGATTTATTTCTGTGGCGTAACCTAGAAACTAAGATCTATGCTGCTCAAATCGAAATATGTAACATAGCAACAAAGCAAAATGATATCATGTTTGTTGTTTTATTCTATTCGGTTGTAAGAAGTGTTAAGAATTATCAAATGTGACTTACTGTAAAAAGATAGAATTTTGAATTGTCAATAAGCTGATAGTAACTAAAAAGTTAAGTTTTTGTTTTACAGATTTATTTAAGGTCCTGTGGAGTGGCCAGCCAAGTCACCTGATCTCACCCCACTAGATTTATTTCTGTGGCGTAACCTAGAAACTAAGATCTATGCTGCTCAAATCGAAATATGTAACATAGCAACAAAGCAAAATGATATCATGTTTGTTGTTTTATTCTATTCGGTTGTAAGAAGTGTTAAGAATTATCAAATGTGACTTACTGTAAAAAGATAGAATTTTGAATTGTCAATAAGCTGATAGTAACTAAAAAGTTAAGTTTTTGTTTTACAGATTTATTTAAGGTCCTGTGGAGTGGCCAGCCAAGTCACCTGATCTCACCCCACTAGATTTATTTCTGTGGCGTAACCTAGAAACTAAGATCTATGCTGCTCAAATCGAAATATGTAACATAGCAACAAAGCAAAATGATATCATGTTTGTTGTTTTATTCTATTCGGTTGTAAGAAGTGTTAAGAATTATCAAATGTGACTTACTGTAAAAAGATAGAATTTTGAATTGTCAATAAGCTGATAGTAACTAAAAAGTTAAGCTTTTGTTTTACAGATTTATTTAAGGTCCTGTGGAGTGGCCAGCCAAGTCACCTGATCTCACCCCACTAGATTTATTTCTTTGGCGTAACCTAAAAACTAAGATCTATGCTGCTCAAATCAAAATACGTAACATAGCAACAAAACAAAATGATATCATGTTTGTTGTTTTATTCAATTCGCTTGTAAGAAGTGTCAAGAATTATCAATGTAACTACTTATTCTTTATTTCTTTCGTTCTTTGGATGTCCTTGTGCCATTACAGCGTCGGACGACTGAATTTTGGATTTTCGATAAGCTGATAGTAAATAGAAGGTTAGGTTTTTGTTCTGCACATTTGTTTAAGATCCTGTGGAATGGCCATCTAGGTCACCTGATCTCAAACTACTAGATTTGTTTTGGCGGGGTTGCCTAAAAACTAAGATCCATGCTACTCAACCAGATTCTCCAAAATACTAAGAGTCAGAATGAATCAACAATTACAGGCTGAAATTTTAAAAGTTAAGGAATTGCTTTGAAAGTCAATTGTATTATTGTATTGAAGTTGGTGATAGCCAGTTTAAACATTTAATAAAATATCCCTATAACCTTTTTGAATTTTTTTAATTTAACGTTCTTCATACGTAACCGAAACTTCAAAATGCCATTTCTCAAAAACAAATCGCCTACTTGCAAAACATTTTCAAATTGTGCAAGAAGCAAACAAACCTTCCAAATAAAGTATCACTGGATAACCGTTGATATTTCAAATTTTGGGATTGGTAGTGGTTGGAGGCTAGAAGGATGACCTCTTCAAACTATTACTGACATGTCTAGCCGATTTGGTCAAATTTAGTAACTTACAAAGTTATTCAGGGAGGACTGTTTTAGTGGGGATGTAAAAATACAAATTCAGGGGTTTGAAATATTATGGTGTTATGTTTTAGGTTTCACTTTCATTTAAAGCTGTTATTTTCTCGGTGATTACCTAAACTTTTGACCCACCACGTAAGGGCTGTGGACAAAGTTCAGCGAAACATTGGACATGCAGCCATTCAAAACAGCTGTTAATTAGCCAACTAAGTTTTCTATCCCTTCAAATTTAAGTTTGATTACATGGCGCCGCCGTGCTAACAGCAATCGCCAGTCAAATGTATGTTCGAAACATGACAGAACTTGAGCGATAGAAACAACGAAACTGCGCCATAAATAAAGCCCAACGAATCTCCCAAATTTAATATTCCCTCCCGCCAGATGGGCGAAATAAAATGCGGCAAATATAAAAGCCGCAAAATCAATCGCAGCTTGTGGACACTGCAAACAGGTATTAATATTTAACGTGGGGCTCTCCCTACAGAATGCGAAACATCCACCCTATTTAGTAAACACTTTGCATATTGTATAAATTCGTCTTTTATTGAAAAAGGTTCCGACGGAACAAAAGGACGAATGACCAGTTTTACAAAGCGATCTAATTACAAGCTTGTGTTCTTTCTATTAAACTCTTGACATAAATAGGCCCATCTGTTTGTGTTTCTTGTTTCCTTAAATAGTACGAAGTTTAATGCATAAAATATGGTATTCAAGAAAAATAACAGTTTGAGAATATTGGCTAATGCAGTTCAAAATGTAGGCAATCAAACAAAATTGCGTTAAAAGTAGCATTTCAAAACTACATAACTCAACTTGAAAGTAAGTTGTTATTACACGTTCCTTATCAAATAATTTGATCTTAATTCTTGAGAAACACACCAAGAAACGATAATAAGCATACAAATTTAACAAGGTTCGTGCAGTTATCGCGTCATTAGAGTTACTTTTAACAACTAATAAAATGAAACGAGCAAGACTAAATAGTTTAATAATAACGAAACTGCTCAGAAGATGGCTATTAAACCATCATACCGCTTGCTTAATTTCTGTAATAATCACGAAAGCGAAAACTTTTTATTGTGGAACTCATTAGTCAAATATAATAATGAAAGCAATATTTTTAATTAATGCTCAATACAAAAATGTGTTTAATTTTATTCTATGAAATGAGATTTAATTATTAGTTTCTTAACTGTTTTCTGTCTTACTTTGTTGAATAATTTAGTTACTAATTTTTTGGGTATCTTTATCGTTCTGAATTATTACAACATTGAAAGGTATTTGGTAATTAAAACAATAATATTAATATTAGCTATTTTGGACGGTTAGGAATCACATTATGTTGTTTCTAAGAATATATCTTTCTTTAGGTGTGTGTCTTAAATTATATGATTTATTGAAAAATTAACTTTGGAAACCCCCTCATCACTACGATATTTAGAAAACCTAAATACGTATTTCGGCAACTAAGCTACCGTTTTCAGTAAGAGCAAACTTTTAGTAGTGAATATTACGCTGTTGACTTAAAGATAAGCTGCAAGTGTTAGGGTTGTTGCAGGTAGGCAAAGAAAAATTTGTGAATTGATAAATAAATATGTTATACAACCAGAAATACGCGTACTTAAAATAATACTTTATTACTATACTAAATTGCATAATTTACACATTTGACACGCTTTTCTAATATTATTAAACGCAAATCTAGGTTTAATTTCATATTGTGGAACATACTTCTGTTCAACCTTAACGATGTGTTCCACGGAATTTTTCCAGTATTTATTTATTTCACAAGCAGCATCTCTGATAGGACCCAGAACATTGTCGCTTAACCTAGAAGAAGTATTTCTTTTTCTGACTTTTTTTTTCAAAGGGCAGTTTCATGAACAAAATATGATTTTTTAAATTATGGCGTTCTATTAGTTTTAACGAAGCTGGTTTAGGTTTAACATTGCCAGGAATAGAAACATTAGTTTCATTTAAAAATTGTATAATATGTGTTTTTTTGTGCTTTGGTTGGGTATGTTTTTAATTTGTCTGGAATGGTAAGATGCGTTATCCATCACGATCACGCTGTTTGCCGGAACGTTGGGAAGCAAAAATGTGCAAACCCAATCTGCAAACATTTCGGCGTTGATATCTTAGTGGCAATCTGCGTTGGAACTGCTTATGTTGTCTGCTGATAATTTCATACAGTTGTTACCATGATTACCTACATCGTTAGTGAACAACAGCACTCATTATAAAGTTAAGAATAGATGGTCGGTCATCCGGTAATTCTAAATTAGCCTTACCTAGATACATTTATTCTAACATTTTATAATATATATTATAATTATACCCAGTTTCAATAAAAAATTGCTTCGCCGGGTTTTACAGCCATTTCCAAGAAGTTTAATGCGGCCCTAACCACAGACCAACAAGCACCAACGCTATTGTTCAGACATTACATGCTACCTGCTGGCTGGTAATCGCATTTGAGTAGGGATTTAAACATTTACTACTAAAAGTTTGGTCCTACTTTAACTTGGTTGAAAAATACCCCTGGAGATAAATCTTTCGCCAAGACAACAACTGAAGTCCAATGCTAATAATCTAACAAGCAAAGGCTTAAATACTAAATCTCCGTTGAGGTTCGTTACGCCTAACCGGCTAAGTAATTATTTTCATCAAATGAATTAAATCTGGGTTAGGAAAGCTACTTTTACGAATAACGCTAAGAACGTTATCATTAATCCATATAAAAGTCATATTTGGGCAAACGAAAACCCTCACATTATTGTCGAATGAAGACATCACCATCGATTTTCATTAAATAATGTTTGACTGGTTATGTTGGAAGGCCGTCTGATAGGGCCGGTATTTTAACCGAACCGTTTAACAGGTGAATTGTATCCTGATTACTTGAATATCACTTTATTTGAAACGATTTATGCACGTGGGGCTTCTCCACAATTTCGAGAATGTTCGAGAATATTTATAACAGATAACGTCAAGTGGATCGGATGAGGAGTTTAAATGTGAGGCCACCTAGATCCCCTGATTTTAACCTACTAGACCTTAGTATTTGGAAAGATGTTATATGTATTTGACAGTTAATACGTTTACTGTTCGTTTCTTCACAATATTTGCAACTGATTGATTGAAAAACAATATCTCCCCAATCTCTGGAACAGTTGGTTTGTGGACATATGCCAATAAAGACTTTAGTTTGGTGCGATGAGTATGATGAGTTGTATGTGTGGGTACTGAAATAAATGGATTTAACTTACCCAAATTAAAAATAATTGAATTCAATCTTATGCAGCGACCAAATTGCAAAAGAAAACTATATGCAACGGTCATAATCAAAAGTATAGCTACTTGTGGTTCGGAAAAACGAGAGATGAAAATTAAAACAAACAAATGTATGACGCCAGAAAATAGTCTTCGAGTTTGGAACATGTAACAAACGAAGAAATAGAAAGCAGAATGAATGTGGAAAGTGCCAACGCTATAGAGTAGAAACTTATGTGGTAAGGGCCCATAAAACGAATGTTGAAAGAAAGATGACCAAGATAGATGTACGATTGGCTGCGACCACAGAGAAGAAAAAGAGGGAGACTAAGAATGTCATGGATTAACTAAACTAGGGAAGCCATGGCAGTAAGGTGATTAGATGAAGAGAATACAGGCAATAGAAAACGCTGGCGTAGAGGAACTGAGAGACATCGACAGATGTAGTGAACTCGGAGATACACACACACACACACACACACACACACATATATATATATATATACA